>JAOEHY010028014.1:1443-15990 GCA_025447955.1 Psilopsiagon aurifrons | reverse complement strand
GAGTATTGTGTGCAGTTCTGGTGTCCTCAACATAAAAAGGACATGGAACTGATGGAACAAGTCCAGAGGAGGGCCACGAAGATTTTCAGGGGCTGGAGCACCCACCCTGTGGAGCCTGGAGAAGAGAAGCTGCATTGAAGCCTCAGAGCAGCTTCCAGTATCTGAAGGGGGCTACAAGGATGCCAGAGGGGGACTCTTCATTAGGGACTGCAGTGACAGGACAAGGGGTGATGGGTTTAAACTTAAACAGGGGAAGTTCAGGTTGGATATAAGGAAAAATTCTTCCCTATGAGGGTGCCGAGGCGCTGGCACAGGGTGCCCAAAGGAGTGGTAAATGCCCCATCCCTGGCAGTGTTCAAGGCCAGGTTGTATGGAGCCATTGGTGTCATGGTCTAGAGTGAGGTGTCCCTGCCCATGGCAGGGGGGTGGAATTGGATGATCTTAAGGTCCTTTCCAACGCAAACCATTCTATGGTTCTCTGATCCGGGGATGCTGCAGAGAGCAAAAGAGCCTTCTGGGATCCATCATCCTAGGATGTCGCAGAGGGGACTTCAGGTACCCCACATCATTTGGGACTACAATAGATAAGTAGCCCCATCAAAACATCAGCTTGAGCCCTTTCCTCACTAAGGCATTGAGTAAGGTGCAGTGGGGCAGAGAGAAGAGGAAAGAGGCTGCATGAAATGGGTGCAGAGAAACGGCTTGAGGCTGGGGAAGGGGCAGCAGCTGGTGCTGGTGGTGCTCAGGGCACAGCCAGATGGGTAACAAACCACACGGTGACTTACAACACGGAGCAAGCCAGGAGGAGGCATGAGGAAAGGGGAACCGGAAAGGCATGGTGGGTTGAGCAATGTGTCAATCACAGCCCCTGCTCCGCAACCGCAAACCCCAGCACTGTTCCCACGAGTGGCCCCGCTCCTCGAGGTGGGACGGGGGCAACATTGGGAAGGGGAAGTCACTGGGAGCCTGGCAGTTAGCCTGGGATTTGGGTACAGGGAGCAGTGAGATTGCTTTGGCTGCTCTACTGGTTGGTGCAGTGGCTTAGACAGTGTGCTGGCTCTTCTTGCTGTGCAGAGGTTTGGTTAGTATCAGGTGCGGTTTTGGGAATCCACAGCCAGGACTGGTGGATTTCCAGGTTTTGGGAATCCACGGCTAGGATTTGTAGATTCCAAGGTTTTGGGGATCCACAGACAGAACTGATGGATTCCCAGGTTTTGGGAATCCACAGCCAGGATCAGTGGGTTTCCAGGTTTTGGGAATCCATCATCCCACAAAACCTGCTGCTGTTTGATTGTTGATCCTCATGCCCTTGCATGACGCGTGGTCCTCTTCTACCTGCCAAGCTCCTGCCTGGATCTACCTATCCTGGCCTTTCCAACTGTTTTTCCAGGCAGGGAGCAGCCCAAAGTCATTCCATGGGAAGCTGGCAAGTGCCACCTGTCCCCATCCCATGAGAGGCTGCAGGGTGGCAGGGATGAAAATGGGACTGGGGTAGGGAGGATGGGTAGGATGGACAAGTGATACATAGGAAAGACTGTCCATGCTTGTGCTTGCAGCATGGGTTCAGACAGATATCCCTATGCACATCCTGTGCTGCCCCTTCCCTCCTTAAATAATCCAGTTTTTCCAGCCTCCCAATTTACCCTGTGCTTGAGGGCGTCCCATGGCATTGGTCAGCATAAGGGGGACCTCTCCATAGTGATGGCCATGGCAGGGGGTTGGAACTGGATGATCTTCAGCTCCTTTCCAACCCAAACCAATCTATGATGCCACAGGGAGCCACTGGAGATGGGGCAATCCCTGTGCTTGGCTGTTTTGGCACTGTCTGTCAGGATTTCCATCTATTTTGCTAAGAAAAGGGAATAAAAAGCATGAAAAGGGGGAAAAAAAAAGAACCTCGGATGAAAAGGATCTAATTTTAGCTCGGAACAGGGAAGCTCGAGGAAGTGATGTTTTAAGAAAGGAAAGTAATCTGACCTACGCCAACATGCAGCAGGATGATTTATTGTGTACCATAAAGGGCTGGGAGGAAATAACTCATTGATGAGAGCAGCTTCATCAGTGTGTGTTCATACACGTCTTCCTCATGGGGCTCACCGGTTGGGGCCCCAGGAGAGGGGTGGCTCAGATTGGAGGGGTTCCTGTAGGAGTTCCCTATGGCCTGGTTTCTCCTATGGGATGAAATTGTGGGGGGGGAAAGACCCTGAGGTGGACTGGATGTGACTTGTCATGGTTCTCTCTGTCCACTGGGAGCAGCGTGTTGGTATCCAACGGCGTATTTTGGCTTCCCCCTCACCTAAGGGTCATACGGGAAAAGAGAAAAGAGAAAAAATTAGGCTTTTTGTGTTTCTTGCAAGTATCTTATTACTTACCCTATTATTTCAACCATCTTTGTATTGCAGGACATGACCTACCTCTGTATCTCAGCCTCAGATTCTTCCAGTCAAAACCTGTAAGTCATTTGCCATCCTTTTGCCTCAATATTGACCTTTTGGATCAATAAAAGCTCAGATTCTGCAGGATGACGGTTCAGTTTGTGCTGTATAAGCTTTGTATTGCTGCAGAGCTTGATGGAAGCAGTGGTTCATTCTCAGGTTAAATAGCATTAGTAAGACTTGAAATGTGTTTCTGTGCGTGTTTGCATTCAATTTTCCATGAAATCTCTGATTTTTTCTACTGGGCAGCGTTCAGAATTGGAGCATTGGAAAGACAGTGATTTGTGTCTTTCCTCCATACATTTTCCTTGGAAAGAGAAGTAAAATATTTGTTTAAACCATCATTTTCACCCCCCGTACAAAGCACAGATACTCCTAATGTTCTGAGAACAAAGCTGCTGGGAAGTGCTGTGAGGAAGCCCAGGCATTCATGGGGTAGAGTGCTGGGGTGCGATTGCACAGGGGGTTGCAGCACCATGATGCTCCTTTGGCTTCCATAAACCACACATTGCAACCAGAAAATGAGCATTATTTTTCTCTCCAAACGCTAAAAAGCATCAAAACTTAATGCCAAGTGAGTGAACAGAGCCCCATTGTGGAGACACTGGTGTTCCAGCATCCTTGTGAGCAGCCTTGCACAGGGGTAGGATTCTGCTTGCTCATGCTCCTGCTGAGCGGAAAGAGGAGCTTTACAAGAAAACCCTGCCTCAGCAAGAAATGGGGGTTTTTAGGTGCTACTTTTTTCTCTCATTTCATTGCGTTTGAGGCACATCTACCAAAAGGGAAGGAGAAAAAAAGGGAGAAGGAAAAAAAAAGAGATAAGAGTGGCTGCCAGAAGGAAGGCTTGTTCAAGGAACTATTTTCTGCTTGTCAGTTTATGCCTTGGATTTCACAATCCTGGTGAACTTTGTGTCCTGCAGAGGAGATGCTTATGACTCAGGATCTCTATGGCTGTCAGCATTGCTGGCTTCGCGCCCCAATTCCATGCTTTGAGGCTGGAAAAACATGGAGAGAGGTTTTCTATGCCTGGGGTGAAAATACCCCTGTGGGGTGGGTGAGGATGGATGGGGTGGATGAAGTGCTCACCTCCCTCCAGGATGGGGTGGGAGAGTGATGCTGCGTGCATGGAGTGGCCTGGAAGGTGGCAGAGGGAGCTGGAGGTGAGAGCATCACATCCTTGCAAGCATCTCGCTTCCCTGCTGGTCCAAGCCAAGGATGCAGGTCTGGAATCCAGAGAGCTTGGATCTGTGTAGGCACCGCATGCAGCAGCTCTGGGGGATGTTCTGCAGAGTAGGATGAGCTCTAACGCTATGGGACAAGCTTTAGGCAGGGAAGGGCCCTCAGATGGTGAAGTGCTGTAGTGGTGGAGGAGGAGCCATAGACCATGAGGAGCAATAGACTGACATCATCCAGGGCTGAAAAGGTCAGTAATTTTTAGTATGACCACAGCTTTGGAGACTTCCATCCCAGCAGAACCCCCACCTATTTCTGAATACGTCCTTGTCTGGTTTCTTAAGGTGTAGAACAGGGTGAAGAGCTTACCCTTTGATGGGCTAGCAGGGATGGAGGGCATTTTGGAGGATTCTGCCTCATCCCTGAGCACCATTAGGAGCAAGCCCTGGTCTCTGTGCTAGCTCATGCCTTGGCTTCTGAGAAATCAGGAAGGCTGTGCAGGAGGACGCCCACCCCATCACGTGGAGCCAGAGGAAGCTCGGTGCTGGGGCAGAGCACTGCTTGCTCCTGGCCAGGCATCAGAGGGGACCCTCTTCTCCTCCCCAGAAAGCTGGGGCTATGGGGCCAGGCAGTCACCCCTGCCTAAGTTATACAGAATCAGGTTTTCTACCTCAAAACTGGCCCAGAGCTCAATGTGGCTGCGAGGGTGAGCAGGTTATGGCAAATACACACTGAGGAGATGAGTACCTGACTCAGTGTGGGTTCTTGGAGGTGCTCGCTGCCTTTCTGAAGGGTTGGCAGCAGCTTCCAGCATCCTATCCAGTGATGAACAGGAGGAGACCCTGCATAACCCTCCCACAAGCACCCACCTCTGTCTCATGTGGAGTTGTTTATCCTGTTTTCTATGTCCACACCTTCAAAGAGATGAGTGATGCTAATACAGCCAAGCATCCAGGTCAGAAGCAGAGGTACACCATAGGGTGTTGCAGCAAAAAGCTCTGGCTCCCCACCCCGTTTTGCTGTGAAACTCTCTGGTTTGGGTTAATGTGCTGCCTCTGCCTTGCTGGGGTGCTGGTTGTGCTTTCAGGGATGCAGGCAGCTATCTGTGGTGGGCAGCCCTACATCCTACATGGGCATTCCTTGGGTGGGAAGGGGCTGGAGGTGCTCTTTGGGTGAGAAGGAAAAGCGAGTTGCACTATTCTGGGATATGCAGGCAATGCACCTTGAGAGCCAACTTTTCCTGCCTTCATCCCCACCGGCATCTTCGCCTTGGAGGGAACTGGGTTTTTTTGGTATCATTTGGGAATTGAGGGTGAGCCAATGGCTCAGGGCAGCCTCTGACATGGGGACGCGCCTGTCCCTTGGACACAAGCTGACAGCATTCCCTGCAGGCTGTCTCCCTGCCCTGCCTTGGCTGACAGCATCACGCTGTTCCCAAGCCCTCAGGAAGCAGGAAATCCCCTGGAAAGCCTCCCAGGTCATTTCCTTCCTTGCAGATGACCATCACCCTCTTTGCCTTCGCTTGGCAGAGGGAGGATCCCTCCTCCTATCCCATGCCATGACCCTGTGGCGGGACACGCGATGGCTGTGGACGGGGTGGTTTGGTGCCTCCCATCCTCATCTCCTGCTTCTCTCCTTGCAGGCTGCAGCATTTTAGGGAGTGCATCCGCTTCATCCATGAATGCCGGCTTGGCGGGGGAGGCTGCCTCGTCCATTGGTGAGAGCTGCCGGAAGCCCATTGCATTCCCTTGGCATTGGTCCTTTGGGAGGTGGGAATGGGCTCCCAGAAAGTGTCCTCAACATCAAATGTCACTTGTGGCGGGGTGGAAGATGAGAAGAAACAGCGGGAGGGTGATAGGGAAAGGTTTCTGCTGCTGAGATCCATGGGGATCATTGAATCATGTAATCAACCGGGACGGAAAAGACCTTCAAGATCACCAAGTGCAGCCTTTACCCCAGCACTGCCCAGGCCACCGCTAACCCATGGCACTGAGGCCCTCATCTGCATGTATGTGAGCACTTACAGTATGGTGACACCACCAGTGCCCTAGGACGCCTGTTCCAGTGCCTGACCACCCTCTCTGTGAAGAGACTATTCCTATGTCAGCTGCCTCTCACAGTTACATCCTATATTTAACAAGGAGACAGCAAGCCATGCTGACTTTCAAAGTGAAAGTGAGAATTTGCTATGCCATCTCCGCTATGGTGCTTGGATAGCAGCAACAAGATGAGCTGGTAGAAGAGTTTGGCTTATATTTGACTCAGATTAGACTGCAGTTATTAGATAAGAAGGTTAATGTCCAATCTAAGCCTCCCCTGGTGCAGCTTGAGGCCCTTTCCTCTTGTCCTATCACTCCTCTGGGAGAACAGACCAACCCCACCTCACTGCAACATCCTTTCAGGTTGTTGTATGGAGTGATATATGCTCCATGCAAAGAAAACCTGAGCATCCAAAGAGGAGGGATGGGAGAATCCATCTACCCACAGCCACCAGCAGCCGTCTATGTCTACGCAGCTTCTTACCCCCAGGATACCCCTGCCAGCATCCCATAGGGCGTTCATAGGGAGATGCATCCCTATGTTGTATTCATCTCTATGCATCCCAAATGATGTGTGATGGGAACACCTCCCGCTGACGCTGCTCCCTCTCTCCTTGCCAGCCTGGCCGGGGTATCCCGCAGCACCACTGTCCTTGTGGCTTATCTCATGACGGTGACCGAGCTGGGCTGGGAGCACTGCCTGGCCGCTACCAGGGCAGTGAGGTCCTATGTGAGCCCCAACTTCGGCTTCCAGCACCAGCTGCAGGAGTATGAGGTGACCTTGCTGCAGGAGGTACATCCCGCATCCGCGTCCCCTTATGCATGTGCCTGCAGTGTTCCCTTATACTCATGTCTGCAGGGTTTGCAAGCAGAGATGGCTCTTTTGCATGCAGCTCTATGCAGGGCCAGCTGTTTGCCTGAGCTGGCCTTTGTGAGTGCTATTTTTTACCTGGGGATTTTGGGGTTTTGCATGCAAAAACAACAAAAAGACCTTAAAAATAAGAAAGTGCCAAGACATTGTGTGAATGCACTTAAAAAAGCTTTTTAATCCCCAGTGCTTTTCTTGAGGACTCGGTTAGGATGCAGCAGGAGGGATGGGAGAGCAGCATGTCCCCTGGGAACCATGGGAAGCTGGCTGGGCTGGTTCTCTGGGATGCGGCACGGTGGGAGGTGGAAAAGGGGGAAAGGAGAGAGAGAGATGCTCTTGTGAGCGGATTCAGGATGTGCTTGGTGTGCTTGGGCTTCCCCTGATACCAAACCTGCTGCTTTTAGAGCAGGTGAGAGACAGGAGCAAATATCGATGGAGGAGTTGTCATCTTTGCTCAACCAAATGATGAGCAGCAGGAGCCCCGGTTGGGTGCATCACCATTCAGTGATGGATAAGGTAGCTGGGTTGAGCCGGATGCTGGCAGCTGGGAGTGGCATGTTTGATCATGACAGCAGTAATTGCAGGGCTCAGGGATGCATTCTTGACCTGGAAAGCCATTGAAAGCAAAGGGAAAGGCACTTAAAAGCAGAGCTCCCACACTGGACCCTGCTTCTCCATCCAGCCTCAGGTTCTGCTGAGGACCAGGGTCCAAAACAGCACATGATAGACTTCCGCAAGGACAGATTAACCCACAACCTATCATCTCACAGCCCGCATCGACCCTGGACTTGGTCCCATCACTGAAGTCAAAGCCCACCCCATCCACGGTGGCCACGAGCGTCACACAGTGTCCCCATGGTCCCTCTGGCCAACCTGAGCTGGTCAAGGGGGTTTCTCTCCCCCCTGGCTATAGGCAGGGACAGCGTGTGACATGGTCACAAATGTCACCCGTTCCCTTGGTGCAGTCACGTGCAGGACACAGCCACGACCCGTTATTGCTGGCTTGCAAAAACACCCGTGGAGGAGGGCAGAGGATGGTCCAAAGGATTACAAAACACCCACAGTGCCGGAGATTCCCTATGGGGCTTCCCCAGTCCGGTCCCCAGCCCTTCCCACGCTCTGGCTGTGTCCCAGCATAAGATGTGATGTGGGGTTTGCTGTCTTCTGCTCCCCAAAGTCCAGCCTGGGCTCAGCAGGAGCCCGATTTCCCTCCCTTTCCTGTGGATGCCACTTTTTCATCTCCTCGAGGTTTCACACAGAGCTTTGCAAGCATTTCCCTGAAGACACCAAAGGCGGAGCCAAGGGTTGAGGCACTCGGCTGTGTGCTCGGATGGGGTTTAGTAAGAGCTGTCTTTTCCTTGAAACACCATGAATTCCCTGTGGTCCCAGCAGTGGGAGGGAAGCTGCGATGGCCCTGTGAGGGGGCTGCTGCTGGATGCTGGAGCAGGGAGTGTTGCTCACCCTCAGCTTCATTTGGAGAAGGGGAAGAGCCAGGATGGATGCTCCAGCTGCTCCCAGCTCATTCCTGCATCCTCTACCTTTGCAAGAGGAAGATCAGCCTGGGCAGATGCTGAGGGTCCCATGGCGTGGTGGATGCTGTAGGCATTCACTTGCATGGCCAGGAGCCCATATAGAACATGATGCTACATGAGTCCTGCCCCTTTCCTTACATCAAGCAGCATTTGGCTTGCTTGCGTTGGCTGTGGAAGGTTGCTCCTTGTTCCTGTGCCTTTGGAGTTGTTTTCTGTATGTAGATAGGATGCAAGAGCAAGGGTATCATGACCAGACCTCCAGATCTTGATGAGGATAGAAAAGAGTTGAATTTCCTCATTTAGCCCAGCTGCCATCCCAGCAGGCATCAATTTGGAAACAGTGTGTGGGAGCAGTCATGCATAAGGGCTGGGCAGGCTGCTGAGGAGGAAAAGCCTCATTTCTTGTTGGTCAAAACCCGTGAGGAATAGGTTGATCCTCATGGAACCTGCTCCATAGGGCTGTGGACAAGCATCCCTCAGTGCCTCAGCTTCCTTGATCCAGAGCAGGGATCTCAGGTGGGACCCTGGGAAGTAGAAATGGAGAAGATGCTCTCTGGGGCTGGCTGGAAAGTGTGCATGGAGCATGCAGTTGTGGTTTCAAGCTGGCAAATGGTGCTTATCGGGATGGATAAAGAAGGAAGGAAAAGACCAAGAACAGCAGCACCATGATGGGTAAGTTTTGAGAAGGAAATAAGTGAGCCCAGAGAAGAGAGCATGAATGTGAGAGGGGGCGCAGATGGGCGTTTGGGTGACGGGCCTGTCCCCTGTGCTGCTGGCACACCATGGCCAGGCTGCCTTCCCACCCTGGTGCTGTCCCACATGGGATGGATGCTCCTGGCTCCAGAGAGAAGAGGAGGGCAGGTAAGTGGTCAGCACTGGAGGAAATGGGCTGCAGCCACTTCTTGCTCTCACTTTAAAGGGAAATGCCTGGCAGCAGCAGCAGGGTGTTTTCCGCATCCTCCTAATGGATCCTTCCCTCCTTTTGCTGGATGGTGGGAGCCAGCTCCCATTGGATGTGTGATGTGTGCTGAGTCCCGGCGAGTGCTCAGCTTTGATGGCCAGTCTGGTCTGCCCATGGAGCTTCATCCCTCTGGATGGTTTGCGTGGGAGGAATGTTTCAAATCCTGTCCCAAATCCTTTGGGACTCACTTCCCAAAGAAATCAGGTCAGATTCTCGGGGTCCACCCCAAACAAGGGGTCTGTCTGCTTGCAGGAGGCGAGGTGAATGTGTGGCAGCCATGGTGAATCCCACTATCCGAGGGAGTGGATTTAGGAAATTCAGACATTCCTGGTGGAAATCCCCTCTGTCTTAGCTGACTTCCCCTTGCTGCAGGAGGTGGGGATGCCATCAAGTGTCAGCTCATGGTCCCTGTGCCTGCAGCGCTGCTGGTAGGATGGGGCTGAACTGACCATCCCATATTCCTGCATCCCATACCTTTGCCATCAGCTCCATGGCTCCTGGCCATGGGGTGCTGCCTCGGCACCCTGGGAAGCTGGAACCACTGCAGGGACATCTCAGCCTGTGGGTGCTGAGGCTCAGGGATCTGCCTGCTCCCTCCCTCTGGTTCCCCTGTGTCTGTCCCAGTGCTACCCTGGCTCCAAGGGTTGGTCCCTCTCTTGACCCTTTGCACGCACAGCTTTCACATTCCCAGCTCCATGTCCTCTGCCCTAAAGGGGTTTTCTGGATACATTCCTACTGCTCATCCCAGTAACTCCTGCTCACTGGAGCAGGTGGTTCCCAGCTCCTTAGGAAGGTGGCAAAGCCCTGGTGGGGTCCAGCAGAGCTGACCATTCCTGCCCGTGCTCCTATGGGATGCAATCTGAGCCCATTGGATTGTTCCACATCCCCTCAGAAGCAGAAAGCATTTCCATGGAGCATCACTCACTTCTCAGCCACCTCTGGACCTCATCCTGCTGCCAGCTCATCCCCAGCCACTGGGATGCTCCTGCAGCCTTTACACCTGGATGCAGGGATAAAGGGAGGACAGGAGGTACCCCTCAACCAGGCGCTCTGCAAACAAACCTGCCTCTGCATGCAATAGCTGACTCGGCCATGCAGCTTGTAACAGCGAGTCCAGCCTGTGGAGGCTGTTCCTGTAAGCTTTCCTTACAGGAATTCAGGCACACAAGGGAACAGCAGCAGCTTCTTGGTAATGTAAAGTAAATAAAGCTGCAGCCGGCGTGAGGATGCTGCCAGCTTCCCGGGTCTGCCTATGCCAGGCTGGGGATGCGGGAAGCACTCATTGAGGGGTGAACTGCTGCATCTCATACACAGTGGTTGTGGTGGGTGAGCTCCTGGGAAACGGGGGCCTTTCTGCTTGCTGGTTGTGGCTGGGGATGCCCTGGCCGCGCAGGGGCTGTGGTTGGGATGCTGTGGGCATTGCTGTTGCAAGCCCCCCACCATCTCTCAGTCTGGGGGTGTCTCATCCCCTAATGGCTCTAACAAGCTCCCTTGGCTTTTTCCTGGCAGTACCGTGCTTGGATCCGCCGTGACTATGGTAGGAACCCGTTTAAGGACCAGGAGGAGCTGCAGAGCTTGCTGGGCCAGCAGGATCAGAGGCAGAAGGAGCAGCAGCTTGGGAGCAGGGATTGCTCCTGGCTCCACTCTCCAGCTCCCACCTATCCACTCCCCTACCATGCAGGTGGCAGCAACAGAAGCAGATGGATGAACAGATAAGCACCCCTCTGCTCCGAGGCAGACGTTGGCCCCAGGGCTTGGAAAACCCGGTCTTCCCTTTGCCAAGTGCCTCCGGGGGTTCATGTCTAGGGCAGAAAGCAGCCAGCACCGACCTCAGCTGTAGTTCGAGGGTTGGAGTGGGGGGATCAGGACTCACAGACCATCCCCTTGGCTGCCAGCTTTGTGTGTACCCCATGGCAAGGCAGTAAATCAATGGCAGTGTCTTGCTCTGACCTGTTCCCCCATTCCCAGTGGATCGCAGCCCCTTTCCCATCATTCAGAGCAGCAGCTAAACCCCATCTCTCTCCCCAGCAGCATGGTATCCAGGGCTCCTTTGGCAGCACACAGGGATGCCAATGCAGACCTTGGAAAGCCAGGGTGGGATGAGATGGGAAGAGGTAATAGAATCATGGAATAGATCACCTTGTACTCTGCTCTGCAGAAGAGCTGGGGCTGATGCAGCCCTGGGAGGGATGAGTGCTGGGATGTGGAAGTGCTGCTGAGCCCTGGTTGTCACCCAGGGGATGGGGATAAGGGGCTGGAGGCTCTTTGTGCTGCTGATGTCCCTCCTGGTCCAGCGTGTCCTTGGCACATGTCCATCTGGCATCTTTCTTAACCCACCTCCCCAGGGAAGGGGGAAATCCAGTGGCGCTGGAAGCCACCAGTCCCCACTGCCTCCATCCCTGCAGCCAGAGCAGGTTTGGGCTTCCCCTGCTGCCCAGTCTGAATGTCCCTGGTTGCAAAAGAAGCTGGTTGCTTGGTTGGACTCAGTTGACCCCCAGCCCAAGTTAACGCTGTCCCTATCTAACAGCCTTTTGAATACTGGAAGACTGTGACTTTGTCCCTTTTTCATCCCAAACTCGCCATTTTCCAAAGTATGGTCTTCCTTTCCCAAGGCCTTCATATCTGCCCTATAAGGAGGGTCCTAATCCACAGACGCAGTCCTTCTACATTTAAACTTTTAACTCTTCTTTTTACTATACATACCTTGCTTGGCTTCTCAAAAATATCCATTCTGAGGAAAAAAACCCCAGCATTTAAAGTATTCCCAGGAATCTCCTCAGTTTTTGGGTACTTGTATGAGAGTGCCAGGGGTGACATGACCAGCTTCTAATAAAGGGGAGAATGATAAAATCCATGAGGATGGTTGGCCTTGATTTGTGATGCTCCTGGTGGGAATGGAGAGATGGACTGATACGGCCATGCTGCTATGTCCTGTTTCCTATTTTCTTGATGAGAACCACCAGCAAAATTAAACGTTTGAAGAACTCAAAGTTAACCCGAGGATAGGATTCCAGGAGAAAAAAAAAAAGACTATGGAGGCTATTCCCTGTATTTTTAGGTTGAGGAAGGGTCCCTTTGGCTGCAGTTCTGTGTGGAAGAATACAGTGGATTGTGCCTGCAGCACACATGGGAAAGCAAAGCAATTAACATGATCAAGGACCACAAATAGATAAATGCTGTTGGTGGAGAGGACTGAAGGGAAGTTGAGCAAAGTGGGTCAATATTGGATTTAATGCCTCTGTTATCATTTTAGGAAGCAGAAAAATGGAACTTACACATAGGAGGAAAAAAAAAAAGACGAAAAGAGAAGAAAGTTGGTTTCTGGTGTAAGTAGGAAGTCATTGGAGATCTGTGATAAGCAGGGATTAGATTTGCAATAGGTGCGATAACCTCCATACAGCAGTGCCATTCTGTCATACATCTGTGGGACCTGTCATGGCTTTAGGGCTTTCGGCACTGGAAGGCAAGAGCCAAAGGAGGTAAACCCCACTGATTTATCTTTGCCAAGTGCCTCTGGTGCAGGGGAAACCGCTCTGTTCAAGTGTAAATGAGCTTCTCACGGTGCTGCTCCTGCACAGGGAAGTGGTTTACAAGAAATTCCCTGCTCTGCCGCCTGCCCCAGGGTGTGTTTCTTTTTCCTTTGCCATCCCACTCCATTCCAGCCGGCCGGCACCATGAGAGGCCAAAACCCCCATTTTAAGGGGGTTATTGTTTTATCTTCCTCTCACTGGGACTCCCCTCACCCCAGGGAACCGAGATTTTGCCTTTCCAGGGAACTGCCCACGAAGTTGTGAAGCCAAAATGAAGGCAAAGGAGATGGAATCACCTCTCTGACAGCAGGGTCCCAGTTAGTCAATGTGCTCCTAATGGGAAAAAGGGATGGAGAGGCTGGATTATACAATTCCCCTTGGAAATATCCTGAATTTCTCACAACTTTACAAAATAAACCGGTTTTAACTGAGGGTGTCTCTGTCCAGTGTAGGACTGGTGTCATGGGGAGCAGAGACACAGCTCCCCCTGCAAAGCTGAACTTGTTTCTCAGTAAAATCCCCCCAAAATAACCCTCCCAACCATGACTGATTACAAGAGATTTTGGCTCCCTTCAAATCTCACGGGGGTGAGTGGGTGGGATCTGATTGGGATCAGTCGAGTGTTTAAAACCAAGGGTTATTACAGATGTTATTTGTTAGGGATGACAGTAAAGGTTGTGTACCTTAGATCATTATTTTTATTGTAGCAGCTGTGCAGCTCCATACATTTCCCATTTCTCTCTATTACCCACATGGGAGTAATTATGGTTTTCTTCCAAGAAATGTGTGTGTAATCTGGTAATTCCAAAAAAACCCCCTCTGAGGTCAGGCTGCAGAGATCCTTTGTGCTCCATCGCAGCCAGCAGCCCTGGCTGGGTATGGCAGGGATAGCCTGGGGCTGCCAGGCTCTGCCAGGGCTCTGATCCCAGATGGAGCAGTGAGGGAGGGACTGATCTGAACCTGGAGCTGATCCAGGCCCTGGGGCTCATCCAGGAGGGACCTGGGAATTGCTGGTGTATGGACTGATCAGAGGCTGGGAATACTACTCCAGACTGGGGGTGGATCAATCAGGGAGTGGGGAGACTTGTGTGGGGCTGGGGGTGAATCAGTTGTGGACTGGGAATGAATTGATCTGGGACTGTGGGTAGGGGACAGGGCAGACTGGTTTGAGATTGGGGAGGCTGGTCTAGGACTGGGGATAGTCTGATCTGGGGCTGGGGAGAGAGGTTTAGGACTGCAGATGAATCAGTTGGGGACTGGGGATGGATTAATTGGGCATTGGGAGACTCGTTTGTGACTGGGGATGGACTGAACTTAGACTGGGGATGGACTGATCTGGGACTGGGATGAAACAGTTGGGGGCTGGAGATGGACTGGCCTGGGACTGGGGAAACTGGTCCCGTACTGGGGATGGGTGGACCGGGGACTGCTCTGGGACTGGGAAAGCACCAACGCGGCCCTCCGGGGCTGCCACGCCCCTTTCCATAACCACGCCCCATTCTCCCAAAGCCCCGCCCATACAGACCACGCCCCCGCAGAGACCACGCCCCCTTTCCCTGGGGCTGATTTCCCGGAAAGGCGCGCTCTTCGGAGAACGCGGCTCCAGCTGCGCATGCCCAGCCGGGCGGCTCTCCATTGGACAGCAGGAAGCGGAGACGGCTCCCTATTGGACAGCCGGAAGCGGAGGTGGCTCCCCATTGGGTGGGGTGAGAGCGGAGTGAGGTGGAGGGGGAAGGCTGGCTATTGGCTGGGCGGTGCACGGGTGTGGCCACGCCCCCTTCCGGGCGGCTATAAAAGCGCGGCGGCGCGGGCGCGGCGCCGTGGAGCGGGCGGCGGCCGGGGACGGGGCGCCGGGAGCGGGTGAGGAGCGAGCGCGGGGCCATAGGAGGCCATGGGGATGCTGAGGGCCGGAGCAGCTCTGCTCTGGAGCCGGGCTGAGAGCGGGGCTGGGGCAGCCTGGACAGGAGAAGGCTCCTCAAGGGGAGACCTCAGAGCAGCTCCAGTGCCTG
>JAOEHY010028013.1:0-24991 GCA_025447955.1 Psilopsiagon aurifrons | reverse complement strand
TTGTTCCAACAGTTGCATGTCCTTTTTATGTTGAGGACACCAGAACTGCACACAATACTCCAAGTGAGGTCTCACGACAGCAGAGTAAAGGGGCAGGATCACCTCCCTCGACCTGCTGGTCACACTCCTCTTGGTGCAGCTCAGGATATGGCTGGCTTTCTGGGCTGTGAGCACACTGCAGGCTCATGTTCATTTTTTCATCGATCAACACCTCCAAGTTCTTCTCCACAGGGCTGCTCTGAATGTCTTCTCTGCCCAGCCTGTAGCTGTGCATTGCTCCGACTCAGGTGTAGGACCTAGAACTTGTCATGGTTAAACTTCATCAGGTTGGCATCAGCCCACATCGCAAGCATGTCAACGTCCCTCTGGATGGCATTCCTTCCCTCCAGCTTATCAAATGAACCACCGAGCTTGGTGTCTTTGGCAAACTTGTGGAGGGCACACTCAATCCCACTGTCCATGTCACCAACAAAGATGTTGAACAAGACCGGTCCCAACACCGATCCATGAGGGACACCACTTGTTACTGGTCTCCAGCTGGACACTGAGCCATTGAGCACAACTCTTGGCGTGCAGCCATCCAGACAGTTCTTTATTCACCGAGTGGTTCGCCTACCAAATTGAGCTCTCTCCAATTTAGAGACAAGGATGTCATGTGAGACAATGTGAATTACTTTGCACAAGTCCAGGTAGATGACATCAACTGCTCTACCCCTCTCCATCAATTCCGTAGCCCCATCATAGAAGGCCACCAGATTGGTCAGGCAGGATTTCCCCTTAGTGAAGCCATGCTGGCTGTCACCAAGCACCCTGTTGCTTTTCATGTGCCTTAGCATGCCTTCCAGGAGAATCCGCTCCAAGATTTTTCCAGGAAGAGGTGAGGCTGACTGCTCTGTAGTTCCCTGGCTCACCCATTTTCCCCTTCTTGAAAATGGGGTTATATTTCCCTTTTTCCAGCATTGGGAACTTCACCTGACTGCCATGATTTTTCAAATATGATGGACAGTGCAACTTCATTTGCCAGCTCCTTCAGGACCCGTGGATGGATTTCATCAGCTCCCATGGACTTGTATACATCTCTGATGTTTGGTTAACTTACCAACCCCAAGGACCACATAACGACAATCAGGAAACTAACTCTGAGAAACATTATTGCAGTGCAAGGTGGCAGGCTCAACCTTACAGGGTGTCCCTTCACAGGCAACATTGACCTGGGTAGTATGAGGTTCTGCCTCCCTGCATTGCCTGAGGCTTGGGCTTTTATACTAGCAAAAATGCACACTCATTCTGATGTAGGGGGCCAGTGTACATAAGAAGAAGTGGCCAGCTATATCTAGAAAGGTCTCCAAGGGTCAGGACTTATCCGCAGAGGAGCCAAAGCAGGACTTTCTGGGGAAGAGCCAAAGCGGGACCATTATCCAGTGTCACTGATACAAAAACCAACTGGCTACATAGACAGAGTTAAAGCACCAGACAGAATTTACCTTGACTTCAATTAAACTTTTAATGTTGCGTCCTACAGCATTGCTGGTTGAGAGGTTGAGGAAGGAAGGGCTGCACTGTCAGATCGGTTGAAAATTGGCTGGACTGTCAGGCTCCATCAATGGCTTAATGTCTGGCTCATGACCAGCAGTAGGTTAAATATTAGTGTCTCACATTGGTCAACAAGTTGGAGCATGATATCCTCAGCAAATTTTTGTGAAGGATAAACCTGAGGACTGGGAAATCAGAATCCTTATGCAGTTCAGTTCTTCACCATGGGCATCACAGAGTAACAGTTTGAGGGAATAAAGTTAATTGCTCATTCACTGAATGCCTTTCAGTTTTAGTCTGTATATATACCTTGATTATTAAAGGTATTAAATCACAGAAATGTAACCTATATCAAATAGCAAGTGCCTTGCTATTTACTATTTTTTATTATTTTTTTTAGAAGCAGATTGTTCAAAAACTATACATCTTTTGAATTTCAAATTAAATTCTACCATTTCCTTTAGAAAAAAAAACATAACCAACCAAAGAAACATGACCCACCCAAACAAAAAAAATCCCAAAACCAAACCCAACCAACTAACCTGTATATTGTTATGGAGATCCCATGCAATAACATCCAAATATATGCACAAATTGCATATATTATTTTACTTGTAACTTTTCAGCAGGCAGAATTTTTAGCTTTTTATGTCTGACCTCAGTATTTTGAACAAATCTGGCAAGTATTTCTGAACTCAATATATCCACAAATCCCACTTAACATTTCCAAGAGATAAGAATTGTGATCCTCACACCCATAAACTTGTGATTAAAATGAAGTTACTTCATCAGAGCTGAATATAATTTTATAGTCAATAAGTTCACCATTCTGCTGTTTCTCTTCCTCAAATTTTCAGAAAAAATTACAAAGAATGTAGAAATAAACTACTTTAACCACTGCTTTCAGACAATGCCCACTTCTCATCTCAGTTTAATTTACAAATTTCCATCATTTTGTTATTTATGATGGAACATAGATTACCTAAGCAACTAACACAGCAATACCATCTTTTTAACACCAGTTAAAACAGCATCCAGTTTTTGGCACTGAAATGAAATGATGGAACATAATCTCCAATGTTATTTACTTCTTAGATCAAATTGACTATCAAAATATCACTGGGCACAAGAAACAGACAGACTGGCTTCCTGCCCCAGCTATACTTTCCTCTGCTTGTTTATCACTAAGATCATTTATGTTTATCACTGAAACCAGTTAATGTTCATGGTACGATGCTGCTATAACATTAACCAGTTTCTGTTTACTCCAACATGAGTCTTCAGCAAACTAAGCCACAACACTGAAGAAAGGTAAAGCTCTTCTCACCGATCAGAGAAAAATGGGAGTAAGATTTGTCTAGGCAATACAAAATCTATTCCTAAACACTGCTAAATGTCACAACTGCCTCAAAATAAACAAAAATCTATTACTAGAGTGCTGCAATGAATCTGCTGTTATAAAGAAAATTAACAAAATCCTTTAATGGTTCCCATAGCAGTGGAAAGACTTTTTCTGACTATATGGATCGGGAAGTTCCGCTTTGTTAAATCTCTAAAATGCTTCTGTTACTATGGAAGAAACGGCCAATTTGTCTTTGTATTTTAGTTTCCCTGTCTGTAGGATAGGGACTAAAATTGCTCTCAAATCTGCAGAACTGTATTAATTCTCCATGCTCATCTCCTTTGGAGACTTAATTTCTTACTAGTCCCTCTTCAGAAGACTAAGCATATATATATGGTAGCAAATCTTGCTATAATGCTGGCCTCTGCCACATAGGTAAGTTTAAAATATATTATTTTTTATAATTACAGATTGTGGGACTGAGTACAAATGATCTTTCTCAGTTTACACTTTTATTTTGTGCCTTTGTGTGTAAGGAAGGGAAGGTTGACTGATAGAAGAAAAGGTTTTTCCAAAACTGAAACAGCGTGGAGCAAACCTTTGAAATATTTACCAGAAGCATATGGCTAATTTATAGCAACAACATACAACAGCATTTCTGTTTATACAGTGCAGTAGCATGTGTAACAGCCACAGCATCCAAGCAGCAGAATTAATGAAAATAAGCATCTACGTAGACTATATCTATGTAGACTATAAGAAGAGCTATAGCTTGAAAACTGCTTTTAGTCCACATGAAGTGAGCTGGCTGTCTTTTATACTAGAACACTAGTATAAAAGTGTTAACACTAGTATAAAAATGCTTTTAAGAATCTTATTTAGGATACTGAAAAATACTGAAAGAGTTCTGTATTTGCTGAGTGTGCACCTAGCAAGATAGAGACCACAGCAAATGTATCAGCATTCTGGCTGCGAAACAAATTCAAATTAGATATTGCTACACAGAAATTGATAGTCGTAGGCATTCAATCAGAAAAGTGTTTTTTCTTTTAAATATTGTAATCATGTGGTTTAGTACATCACTTGTGTCAAGTTAAATTTAATCATATATTTAAAGGAAAAAAAACTGAATACCTACTCATATACCCATGACAAGAAGGGTTATATGAGGCTTTATGAAGTTTTTTCCTCTTATTTAATATTCTGATATCTTAATAGGACAATTTTGGTATTTATTACCATCAAAGTAATGCACACCCATTCTGGCTGAACTCATAGTGTCACGTGTACTGTCAGTTGCTGATGTTCTTCTCAAATCTGCCCATGCCAAAGGAAAGACATTTTCCTTGAAGCAGATATAGGTATAAGGAATGTGCTGCTAATTTCCTTTAGAGTAAAGCAACATCATCCGCTTTCTACTAGTTAAGAGCACATTGAAAGAGAAGCAGTAATTTATGAGCTCACTAAGGCCTACTGATTTTTGTCAGACTTAGAATCAGGTATGCGAAGTGCTGTACTTCAGAAAAACTGTTGGAGCTTCGCAACACAGAATATGCTTTTTCTACATATGTTTAATGGCTTATCTGAACAACAATGAAAAATGATCACTATACAGTCCATCAGAACTGTATAAAGAAATAAACCAGTTTTCTGCTGCCAGAGACTAAATACAACACCACAAATGTAGAAACATTAATTTTATTCTGGAAAAGTAACTGAAACTGCTAGGTGGCACATGTTAAGCACGCACTTTGGCAGACTCAATCTACCTCAGAAGACGTGAAGACTGAATAAACAGAATTTAGGCTCCAAAACAGAGACCTAAAAGGCAGAAGTCTAACTCTAAATATTTCGTGAGTTCATCTTGCCAAGCCTTTTAGTGCATTTATCTCTCATTCAAATCCTGATTTACTTTTCCTGCTTTTAAATCTCCCCCTACCTCCCTCTGTCTCTTCCCTCTTCTCTTTATTACTTCCTCTGCATCCTTTTTCTACACCTGCCTGAAAAAAGATCTGATTCTCCAATTTAACATTTTTTATTTATTTTTATTGCAACAATTGAGAGTACAGTAGAAGCAAAATGCTGACATGATAACACACTATGCATAAGTATGAGCATGAAAAGCAATGAATGACCTTTGTATATGCACCTTAACTGTTATGCAAAATATCTTGGGTAATTCTGAACTATTCTGAAATTCAGAAATCTGAGGCTCTACAAAAAAGCAGAGATTTTTTGCACCTGCTCCCATTTATTCTAGGTACTGCTGCAGCAAATTGAGCCAGGATTTGGAGAATGAAAAGATATTTTGGAAGTTGACACAACTATGGCACTTTCCATTTGTTGAAGAAGCGGTGAATACATTAATTGCCTTCACAAATAACCACAAAAGGGTCACCGCTCACCAACTGACTTCATGTGAAAACAAAAATGTTCAGTGTTTAAAATGGATTCTTAAATTACACAACTATTAATGTTTCTACTGCCTAAGGTTCTAAAGAATAGTAGGAAAAAAAAAGCAACCAAACCCCTCCCAAACCCAACAAAGCAGTGAGTTATTTCAATTAACACAAGGTGAAAAAGCAGATTTAAATCCTCCAATAAAGGACCAATAAATATTTAAATCTCCAGTACAGACCAATAAACAGGTCTGCGGTGACTAATCAGCATCAATCAAGAAAGGCAATGCACACACGATATTCAATTTTAGTGTCACACTAACGTATATATGTGTTCATGGTATCAAACTAAGAACTAAATTCAATGTAGAGTTATGAAGTATAGCAAATTGATTTGAAAATGTTGTTTGCTAATAAGAATTATTATAAATATTTCAAATAATTATTTTAACTTCATTTTAGTAACAGATTGAATACCAGTTCAATAGCCTGAACTCAAGACCTCTCACACACTTCAGAAGCAAAACAATTATATTTTCAGTTAAACAGAGAATCTGACATTGATTCAAACAACATTAGCAGTTCACAGTGCAAAAGTCTCTACTGCTGTATGCTGCAAAGTGAGAGTGGGGTGAAGTTACCCTAGACAACACCGATATCTGTGTATCTTGGGCTTTAACAATTTAATAACTTTTGCTTCCAATTCTTACACACACAAACAAGAAATTCAAAAGCATAGTATGCAACTGGAATTTGTTGATTTCCATATTACATTTTGTGAATCTGAAAGAGCAACATCATTGCACCATTTTACCTAATACTTAAAAATAAATAAAATAGCAAACTACTAACCCCTGCATTGAGCCACACAGCCCAGCTAAATGGTGGTTCCCATAACCTTAGGTGAAAAGAAACCTTTTAATAAAATTACACAAAGCAAAGACAAATAGTTCAAAAGTAAAAGTAGAGTATCTAACAGTCTACATGGAAGCTCAGTGTAAGTAAGAAACTTGCATGTCCTCAAATTCGCTTGTCTGCAAGTTTTAAAATAAACTCTGCCCTTTCTCTGAAGAATAATCTCATTCAAGTTTCATTTAGGAATCACCTGCGGTTCATCCACAAATAACACTGAGTTTTGAAATACAAATTACTTCAGAATGAGAGAAGAATAAGTAATACATCCCAACAAAATCCTCTACGACTGCATTTGCAGGTACGTACCTTTAAATAATCAGCTGTACGTTAACTGCAATCTAGAAAACAACCCCACATAGTTCAGATGAAAACCAGATTTTACATACGCTTTCCGGAGCACAAAAATATATCTGCCATAAACGTATAACTGTTCAGGAGTGGCTGAAGATATTCATAAATATGTATATTGTAATTTTGTAGTTCCAGTCTACTCAATCCAGTTAATGCAGTTAACTGTCATCAAAATCAATTTCTGAAAACCAGCAGTAAAAGAGACACCAATATTAATAAATGATTACCTTGAACCAATCTCTTTTTTCATGCATGAAAATTTATTGTGCTAGGTAAACTCTGACAAACAGAGCTATCTCTCTATAGAAATGATAATGTTTTTACAGTGATCATGGAAGCAAAACAGGAATTTTAGATGTTTTCAAGAAGTTAACTAGATAAATACAGACACCCAGAGGTTGGTCTCCAACAAGGAAGTCCTTCCCCCTGAACAACAGTTCACTGGGATTGGAATCCATACTTTTTATATTCAAATATAATCCAAACTTTCTTCACATTGCTGTAAATGACAAAGCACTGGAAGTATTTGGAAGTAAACAGGCCAATTTGTGCAGACTCCTTGCACAAGGTTACATTCATTTTTCAGAGATAACTATGTCCTGTGAAGATACCCCACTGAATGTAAGTTTTTGTTTCACGTGTCACTTACTCTGTTTTGCAGTAATTTTTACAGTTTTTTAATTCAAAGCTATTGAACTGAGCAAGAACAATGAAGTAGAAGCATAGGACCGGTGAAGTCAGTCTGACCTAATTATGGAGATGCTATGTTAGACTAAATTTTTGATTATGTACCAGTTTTAGGAATATACTGCACTTTTCTGTCAGATGATCAGCAAGGAAGTGACAATGCCCAACATGCCACCATCTGCAAGCTCAGAAGAAATTTAGGTGCTCCTTTTGTGCATCTGCACCATCAGCAGGCTTGGCTTTTTGGGTCCATAATTGTTCAGTATAAGCAACCCAGCTCTCCACGAAGCCTGGGCACATAATATATTTTTGCCATCTCAACCAGCAGACTGTGAGCCTCTAGCCAGAGAGCTTCTTAAAGCATCACAATCATTTCTGGAATGACCTGTCTGGGTATTACTTACACTTACCAGCAGGCTTCTGGAAAAATAAGCAAGGTAAGGAAGGACAATTCAGGAAGACCTCTCCACCAGTAATCAGGAAAATATGCAATAACTTTTCATTCTGCAAGAACCATTCATTTTGCCAACTTACTTTCAAATGAAAGCTGAAACAATGAGATTTGGAAAAAGTCTACACTTGGGAACTCAGGGAAACAAATACCCATGTTATCTAAGAACATACAGGAAGAGAAAGACTACAAAAGAATAAATACTTGACCTGAGAGAGTAGCAGAGATTGGAAAATGGAAAACTACTACAGTTTCAACAGAAGGGATGGTAACCCTTTAGGTTATACAAGTGCACATGTAAGACTGTTATTCTAGATGGATTTAAGATATTTCTTCCCTTCTGTTTAGGTTCAACAATACTTTGATATAAACCCAAAGAGGCTGTCAGAGCATTTTATTCCCTTAAGAGATAGGAGAGGAATGGCATGCAGGAAACAACAGCTAGACCAATCCTATCCATGAAGTGGCAAAGAGACAATAGGTAGGACAGCCCAGAGGGTGCAGATGACATTTTAAATATTTGCACATATGTGCTACATTGGCTTATCCAATATAAATGGTAAGAAATTACTTTGAAATTGTGTCATAGGAAACATGTATCAGCTGTGAAAAATAAAAATTATCTGGCTGTGGAATTTAAGAGCATTTTAAACTGCACTCTTCATTCTATGGTTTGCAGCCCAAGCTCCTGCTCAAAGCTTAGTTACACCATCAGGCCCAGGGGCTCACGGCCAAGAATGAATACTACACACTCTCCAGGAAACCTGTTCCAATGCTAAACTGTTTTCATGGGGAAGGTTTTTCCTCATGTCTAGTTGGAATCTCTCTTCCAATTTATGTGTGTTGCCTCTTATCCTCCCACTGTGCACCTCTGTGCACAGACTAGCTCCATCTTCTCGGTAACATCCTTATGGGTTCCAGAAGGCTGCTATTAGTTCATACTGGACCCTTCTCCAGGATGAAGAAGTACAATTCCCTCATCCTCTTACCACATGTCATGTGCTCCAGGACAGGATCATCTTGAGGGCCCTTCGCTGAACCTACATTAGTTGATCAACATCTTTCTTGTATTAGAGAGCTCCAAATTGGGCTAAATACCTTAGGTGTGACTGAAAAAGTATGAGATAAAGGAAGATCACCACTTCCCTCAATTTACCAGTTATCTTCCTGTTTATACAA
Source organism: Psilopsiagon aurifrons (assembly GCA_025447955.1). Classification (NCBI taxonomy): domain Eukaryota; kingdom Metazoa; phylum Chordata; class Aves; order Psittaciformes; family Psittacidae; genus Psilopsiagon; species Psilopsiagon aurifrons. The sequence continues at coordinate 16,134 of JAOEHY010028013.1, read as the reverse complement.
CCAGAATACTGTTGGCTTCCTCTGTTGCCAGAGCAAATATAGTGTACTAATACGATTACACTAATCCAGTAGAAATTCATTGATGGAAATGCTTGTATTACACACTGACATAAAGACCTGTTCAGCTGTAAGCAGGTCAGAATGGCTTACAGGAAAACCAATGGGGCAAAGAGGTTATGAGACTGTATCTTTCCGGGCAAGCAGAATGACAACATAAGAAGCTTGGATAGTCTCACTATTATCCTTTTGGTTCCAAAGAAGAAACAGCTCTGCCATTGCAGAAGTTTCATATTGGAGTCAGAATTTCAGTAAGAAGGAATTTTAGTAATAAGGAAAGTACCTATTCTTTAAGAAAGTCCTGATCAATTTATCTTGCCTCTAAGTAACAAAGAAAACTTTACGTTCTTTCCTCACAGCACACACTACCCGGCATGATAATTTTAACACAGTAACTGAGATAAATACAAGAGTGAAAGGGTAGGACAGACACTGGGGAATATGTATTTTCAAAGTAAAAGTAGATAAAGATATTACAAGTAATAGCATTTACATAGGGAGTTGCATCACCCATCATAAACCAGTTATATAGTAGATTGCTTAACAGCTAAGAGAGCTCCTCACCTTACCTCTACCCCATTTAACACATTGGCTTGTACTAATGGTGAGCTTCCATCCAGAAATACACAGCGCCTCTGCCTGGGGGTATTACCATATGATGCAAATGAAGTTATAAAGAGAAATTAACTCATCAATCACAATCACAAGGGGACACTGAGCAACGAAAAAGGATTAGCATTTCAGCCCTGCTCAGGTCTTCCCTACCACCACCCTACTTTAATTAAATACCACCTCAAGTGCTTTATTACCATTAGAAATCTCAGTGTCAAAGTCTAGCATTCTGGAATCTCAGTGCTAAAGCTAATTAGAAATGAGAAAAAAGAAAATGTTCATTAAAAAATTCAGGATTCCCCTAACAGAAGTGAGCTACACCTTGGAATAAAATTCTGCCTTTCTGTGGATTTAGAATAACATGTTAAATAGTTTTCATTAAGGTGAAACCTTATACTTTGAACCATATGCCTACCATTGTCTTTCATAAGTAAAGCTAGGTTTAGCTTTATCTACCAAACCACTGTTGAATTTAGAAGATTTCTGGCTTATGGTTAGCTGACAAGAGCCTTAATTCCTCTTCTAACATTTGATACACTAATTTGAATTTTTTCAGACTTGGCACGCTCAAGGGCTTTTTGCCTTACTTCCCTGGATATACATAAGCTAGTCATTACTATTTATGAAGGTGATGAAAGAAAACATTAAACAGCCAAAGAAATATAAATCTTAGATTCTAACACAGAGAGTGCAACAGCAGGATTAAAAACAAAACAGAATGAAAAAAATCCTGAAGCAAATAGAAAGACATTTGCAATTTAAAGCAATACAATACAGCTGAAAAGCAGTTTTCGTTTCCACTTGACTGCCAAGTGACCTGACTCGGGATTTTATGGCTTTCCCAGGAACAAGCTGACGATATCAGTAACATCCAAAACTTAGCAGTGAAATTGCACTGTCATGAGCAAAAGTGAGAAGCAGACAGAACTTTTGATTCAAGTGATGTTTTCCTAATATTTAGCTATATTAAAATGGAATATAAATCTGTTTTCTGTTCAGCACCTTTATACAGAAGACTTGAATAAGGCTGACATCCCACTCAGCTAATTAGGGTGAGGCTTTCTTGTCCAATTTTGTGTTTCAGACTTCTTTTTAACGTTAGATGATTTCTCAATGCAAATAATGCCTTAAATATTAATAATTTAAGACCTATAGTTTTTAAAATATAATACATATTGTTACTTGAATATTGTTAGAAAAAGGAATTTACTTAAATTTAGCCCAAATTTACGGTTTTTTTTAAGCACCAGTTAAATGCTTCACACTAATGAAAATACTATTACTTCTAATTCCAAATGAAACAGATGGCTTGATACAGTTACTTATTTCAACATATGGAAACCAATTACTGAGCTATGAAGAATCAACAGCAAACTCTCAGTCATTTTTAATTCAATTTGACTAGCAAGAACAAAATACAAGAATACAACTCATAAATGAAAGAATCCAGCTTCTAATATGACTGCTTTAGTTTGAACTGCAATGGTACAAGGAAGGTTTTGAAAATATCTGAGCTAAGATACTAGATATTGTTTATAGCACTGTTTTTTTTTTATGAACAATTTTTACAGAAAATAACAATTTGCGATTCATGTGCAATTTTACATTCATCTACCACCTTAAAACCCCCAAAATTAGAAGTTCCTCCATAAACAGTCCTCTCATCATAAGCATGCATATAGATGCTCCTGAAGCTTTTTCTGAAATAATGCTGCTCTCAAACCAAGACACAAAAAATGTCCACAAATGGATTAACTGACAGAAGATTTTCTCAGAGACAGCAAAAGAATATACTGTGCAGGTAGCAAGGAAGGTGTGAGAGTGCTGCACTGCTCATTCGTGGGACTGGCCAACATAGCAGGACTTGCTTTTCTAGTCTGGCAAAGCAAATGAAAACTGTTATTAAACTGCAAAGACAATCAACACACCAGTTTTACTACTACTGTGAAAAGCATAATCTCTAATAACGTAACTGTAGCTGATGCTTTGGAAAAGTAGTAAGAGCAAATGATTCTTGCCCTGGTCTTATCATTGCCATTTTCTTCAGTCAAGGATGTAGAGGTTTGCCAGCTAAGTCTGTGTCAGTTTATCATTGCCTTAAACATAATCAGTAGAAAAAGTGAATCAAACTATTTTCCACCCCAAGCAAACTGCAACTTTCTAAAGCTCTAGCAAATTTTGCCATTTTTGCTTCATTTCTTCCTTATATAACAAAATATTTTAAAGGTGCCCCTGCATTATCCTCAGCTGGTGGGCAGAACTGTACTTCAGAATATTTTTCAGAACTCCATTTGTTAAAAGGAAAAAAAGGCTGCTTAGGCGGTTAATGTTTTCTGTGCAGAACAGTCACTATGTGGGAGTGCCTCATTTGCATAGTGGCATGTGGGTAGGAGTTGGACAAGCACTCTGAAGGGTATGACAATCAAAACCAGATATGTGGGAAATTCTTTCAAATGTAAAGAGACCTCACCCAGGTTTTACTCACTTAGGTAAACATTATTTCCAAGGGAAAAATAAATTTTTCCAAAGGAGAAAGAAATAAACTACTCAGCCAAGTAAAAATTGTCTCCAAGCACTGCAATTTCTATGGTGTACCAAACTACATCCAAGAACAATTTCTTATTCTGTCCTAGGTCTAGCAGAGAAAAAATCAATGAGAAATGGAATTTTCATCAATGTTAAATATTTGCATGCGATTTTTCCAGTTAATCACTTGCAGAACAAGTTATAGCTGATTTGTGCCACTGTCATTCTGTCAATTTAATAATAGATCCCTCTTTTGATGTAATGACTGCCATTAGCATTCCAAATATAGTGAACCGTTTTGTTAATCTCTCTACAGAGGAGAAAACTGAAGTAAAAACATAAAACAGAAGGCAACCTGGGCCAGTTTCTTGTGCACAGTACTTGTCTTCAATCCACTGCTCACCGGAAACATAAATCCAGTTCCTTACCAGACGGGGAGAGAGTAAATTCCTGGCTTGAACCAATTTGAGATTACTGGTCAGCAAAAAATTACTCTGCAAAAGCCAAAATGAAAGCTTGATTTTTCAAGCAATAGAGATTTTTAAGCACTCCATGCAACTGCCTTCTCCTTTCTAAACTCAGCTGAACAAAGTGACTCATGCACTTGGCAAGAAAATTAGACATTGGTACAAATTCTGAAAGTTGGTTCTGGGGCTTATCTGTGCATGATGTAACCATCCACCAGCTACACTGATTTTAGGGAGACTCTTCAAGTTTTCATAATTTCACAATGTCGTCCAATCTACTTTCATGTATTTTACGAGCAACTGCTTTCTTCTGCTAGATAGCAACACAGAGGTGTGGGACACAGCATACATTAAGAGCCCATTCGTTAAGCATTTCCCCCTGCCCTTGGGAGTGGTACCCACAAAGCAGTGACAGACCTTGTCTGGACACTGTTGCCCACATCACCAATGTAGTCTGTTAGAGGTTAGTACAGCACTGATAAACAACTTGGGCTTAGGCTTCTTTAGGAAGCGAATACTCTGAAGATTTCCTGATCAGTATCCTCAGGTCTTTCCATCCTAAATTTAGCAAGTCATACCACACAACCTAAATAAGCTACTATCATTTACTCCATATCAGTTTTTAAAATAAACAATAGGGGTTGGTGTATTTCTTGCATTTCCTCTGCATTACCATAACTCAGACAATATAGATTTACACAGCTCTGAAAGGAGAGCAGGAATAAGGAGATTTCTTTCTCTCTCCTTTCTTTTACATGTGAAACAGAGACATGAATTTCTCCTGGAAAAGGATTAATTCTACTTGGAAAACTCCTGTGTTGACCACTCCTCAAAGACAGTGTAAACTCAGACAGGGATCCTTCAAGAATCCTAGCTTACGGCTGTTTAAAAGAAGCACTATATTAGTAAAAGAATCTCACCTCATATATAAGAGACCCTCCACAGTAAGGGTGCCTTCCATTTAGGAAGGAGCACATCCGAAGCAATCCCCCTCACCCAACCTACTCTCATGTGGGAGCAAACACTGACCTGTGTTTTCTATGTTACTAACCAGTTCCTTACAATCTGGTAATTTTCACATGTATTTTATTACATAAGACATTACATATGACCACTTCAATTTAGTTTTAAATAAATGGATGTAAACTGCTATTTAAAGTTACTATGTTCTAAAACCAACATAATGGAAAAAGCAGGGCAATTAAATATGCCAGTCTTACAAACTGCTGTGCTAAACAAATAGTCATCGTCACTGTATGTGTGTTGAATAGTTCTCTTGGGAACGTTCAAGTTTTTCAAGAACTGATGGTCCTATTCAATTTCTTATTCTTATCTCACAAAAAATTTCCAGCCAGGTAAAATAAATAAATAAAACCAAACCCTAACAAAATCATCCACAAACCCAAAATACCTTTCTACAAGGAAAAAAACCCAACCCTTAAAGGTTTTCCAGAATAACATGGAGGTGGTGAAGACCTTTTGGGGCCTTTTTGCTCTCTGGTGCACAATGCTAATGCCTGTTCAAGACCAGTATAACCATGCTATCCTTCAAGTGCGAGAACACTCCCTCATAAGCTTTCTGTGAAAAAAGCTCAAGATTACTTCAAACTTTTTGATCAGCAACTTGAAACTATGACTTTTCCTTCATGACGATGAACACTCACACCTTGCCTTCTGCCAGCTCTGCTGTAAATATAGACTGCTGCACTTCAGCCAATCTAGATGTTTACAGAGTGGGCTTGAGCTCCCAGTGCTGATCATGTCGTTTTATTACATTCCATGGCCATTAACATCCAGATTTAGTGGAGAAGCCATTTAACTGTTCAGTCAAATAGTGGATTTCAATTTGCTGTTAAGTTATGGCATTAAGAAATACTATTGCCTAGTCCGTACCGCAGAACATTAAAAAGATGCTCACTTCAAAAATGCAAGAGATGTATAAATGCGGCATCAAGTGATTCATCTGAAAAATATCAATGACACACAAAAGACATGTAAAAACAAAGCCAACATGTATTTCTATGGCTCTTAATTCTAAAACAGGTCTGGGTAAAATAAAACCTTTGTCTCTAAGAGGCACTGCATTTATCTGCTGCAATTGCTCTAGAAGGCAGATATCTGTGAATTTGGCAACAGATGTAACAACAGGACTGCAGTGTATTGTTAAAAATCAAACCTACCTCACTTTTTATGCAGATACATTAAAGGCTCCTTCCTCAAAGATACTCCCTATACACTAATATACCCTGTATCTGGTGCTTTAGCTAGGCTGTAAAACTTCCTTTATGTAATACATAAAGCAGGAAAGAAGTATGACATAAAAGAGATACTTGCACTAGGTCTGCGAAGTTTAACCTATTTGCTTATTAGAAATCCTTGAGTGAGAATTTGGTGCTTTTTTATTCAGAGACTTTAAATTTGCCTTTAAAATATCTGCTGTAAGAGCATCCACCACAGTAACACCTAGGTTGGCATTTCTTATTGATGTGCTCACAAGGCCCAAACATACATTGTGAGAAACACTATAAAAGCGTAGTCCCATTGTTCCCAGCTTAGTACTATTGGGCTTGCTGATAATTTCCAGCACAGGCCTATATTATACAATACCAACAGTTTTTCTCAGAAAGCCAATTAGGATGTAGTCAATGTCACAAACCAATCTGCAGCTAAAAGCAAGTTAAGATAAAAAACATTACAAATGACATTTAGGAAGGCACAGATGATTCCCAATAACTAAACAATAGCATACTGAGAGAAAAATCACTTTTTGCAAACTGATCCACACAGTTTTAGATAACATACAAAGTGATCAATAAAAAATGATGCTGAACAGGGGTTTCTCAAGAGCTTCTCTTTCCAGAAAAGGTAAGGCTGTAGCACTAGTTAAATGGTCCCACACAAGATCCTCATTTATGCTAGGAAAAGTATGCAAGTGCAAGAAACGTAGCTGTCGACACACAACCAGAAAACACTGCTGCTTGATTACTGTCTATAGAATCTGAACTCCAAATCTAAATACAGTATCTGTTGAAAAAAAAAAGGGGGGGGGGTGGAAAAAAAAAATTCTGTTTCTCAAAGAAAGGACAAAAGCAATAGGAAGAGATTATGAGACTTTTAATTTAAATACAAAGTTTAACTCACAGTAGTTTTTCAGGTTGGTTTGCTTTTTGGTTGGTTTTTAAGACTTGAATGTATCACACCAGATCTTCATCTTCCAGTTTTGGACTATGAAAAGCAGACAGGGAAGATATAACAAAGCAAATTTGGACAGGTTGTGTTCATTCTTGATATCTCTTAAAAGTACGTATGTGATGCTGATAAGCATTGTCAGGGAGGAACAGAGGTATTGAAGGAAGCCTCTACTACCAGTTCCATTTTCTTAGAAAAACCTGACTTATTTCTACAAACAATCCCAATACAGCAAAATTAACTCAAACTTATATCTTAATAATTTTTTTCATTGCCTTGATGCTACAGAACAAGGACTAACCACTTTCAGATATTTTGTTTACTTTTCTGAAATCTTTTTGCTAATGTTGTCATTAAAAGGATGACCTGTTTAAATCTACCAAAACGAATTACTTCAATCCTGTGAAAATTAGAATGGATTTTTAAAAATCTTATAATGACATTATTTTGATTAATGCTGATAAAGATGGCAAATTCTAGTATTTTATGCATAGTGCACATGTGTTTCAGTTGTATTTTGTTTCACTAATATTCAGTCACTTTAGGAGAACCCCTTCTTGTGACTGAATTTGGCTATCTGCCACAAGCAGCACAGACTTAAACACGCAGGAAAGCACCTCAGCAGTGAGCGTGAATTCTCAAAACCCCTCCCTGTCATTCAGGTTGGAAAGCTCCATATTTTGATGTAACCAGAATATAGGTTTGACATATTTCACATAGGAAAATAACACTAACTTGTTAATAGATGAACCACAAACAATTAGTATATGAAGGCAACACGGAAGGAAGAGACGACAGCAAATAGATTCACACTGTTTCATCACTTTTTTCAGAAATCTCTTGTGGTCTGGTCCATTTAGCACCTGCTAAGCTTAAACTGTATTCATGCCTCTTAAAACACTGTCAACAACAGAAGTACAAATTCATTTTTAAGTCTGCTCTCTTGCTGATATAAGTTCTGTTTCTAGAAGCAGGGTCATCCTTCTGGTCCTGCTCTGACTCACATACACAAAAAACGGTACGGACTGGCCTCAAGCAGAAGCCAAAAGAAGTAAAAAAAGCCCCTGTAAACTTGACTCGCATGTAACTGCTGCCATCTTAATAAGGTGAGAGCGGCTTTTAATTCCCAAGCAGATTCAGAAGCTGCAGCCCAGTCCCTACCATACGGAGACAGCCTGGAATCTGTCAAGTTCACTTAGTGAATTTTATCTTTGGGGAGTCAGTCAGGCAAGCTACATCCGAATAAACAGGATGCTGTTGAGATCTGGAGGCTAATGCTGGTACAGGCTGGACTACTGAACCAAAAAAATCCCCAGTTTTAAATAAACATGTGGTGACCAGAAAAATTAACAATAATTAAAGCTGTATAAGCACAAAAACAACTACATGTGATTTTTACTGGGCTCTGAGAGCTATTGATCTCTCTCTGACTTAAGGAATTAGCCAGACTTTCCATTTCTTGTAATATATAACAAGAACATTTAAGGCCATCAGCTTTATATATTGATCATTTTAAACACCCTATTTAAATGCTACACCTCATTATACAACCTTTTAACATTTGTTCAAGGAAACATAAAAGTACACAATGTCATGTTTATATGATCGATACATAAGCCTAAACTGCTTCTTCGTGTTTCAATACAGGGATACGAAAACTGGGGTCTCCAAACCTATCAAATTCTTCTGATGGATGGGGATAAGATAGAGTTTGTTGTGCTCTGGGTAAAAGCCAGAATGTTAAATGTAATCTTCTGCACATGCTTTTACTGATATTCAGCATAAAAATAAGCCTTATCCTTTTTATTAGATGGTCAGAGCCAGAACCAATTCTTTTGATGTCACCTAGCTTATAAAATGCAGCTCTATAAGCAAGGGAGGTTTTAAAATGCTTCACAGGCTTTATCCATTATATTAATGGGTTTCAAATTGCAATCTGTGGAGCACTTTCTGGTGCTGATCCATAGGCATCTGGCCAGTCACCTGGAGCTGGCTCCTCTCCTTTTTTCCCTCTGCTTATTAACTATAAAAGACAGAGCTGAAAACAGGCAAAGAAAAAAAAGACAATTTTAATGCCATTTTTCTAGATACACGGTTACAGTGCTTGCCACATGACCATCCTGAGAATAAAGGACTATGCAATTATGAAAGGCAACACAGCTTGCTGGCAGCATGCACAGTGGACCACAGTAGACAGGAGAGGGGGAACAGGGAACACAAGAGAAATAAGTGTTTTTTACTGTAAGATTAATTTGATTACACTTTAAGGTGAATGAGTAAAATAGCTCATTTTTCAGTGTTTCTTTATTTTCAGGCAAAAGCCAAATTTTACCTCATACCCCAACCAGATGGAACTTACACTACATTGGTATTTTCAGAATTATTTCCAGTTTAAACCACTTCTTTTAAGAATTTCCTGATAAATACTCTTTAGACATGACATCTTGCACTGGAAAGACTATTTCTTTGAATACTTTAAGTGACACCTACAGATTCATCTAGGGACTTCAAGTTATCTCTATATATCAAGTAAGCAAAGAAAGCTACACTGACCTGCATCAACCATGGTATAGGAAAGGCTTCTGGGAACCTAATCAGCAAATCATAATAAACAAAGTATCAACCTGCTAAATAAAATATATATATATATATACTACTAGCCTATCATTTAAATTGTTTTTTTCTTTTCTGATACATACTTTTAATGCATTTTAGCAGGTTTTCCACAGCTGAATCACTTTATCTTGACTGAGAAATATACTCACCATAGCAGATTTCAGAGGTTGTAGAGTCACTAAATGAAGTCAACACCAATAGTACACTATTGCTTAATAGTAAACAGATTCAACAGCTGAAATCATTTAAGCTATCAGTAATAGCCATTATTAGATCACAGAAAACATTTGTGAGTGCATGCCCAAACAAATTATAAATAGCACACAGCAGGAGATCAGTTCATTCAAAGCAGCACTGGAATGTGTAATTTACTGGTTTCAGTTCCATTAAAGGAGGGTGTTGTATGGTTGAATCTGTGCCTTGCTGAAATCTTCCACTAGTGAGGATCATGCCAGCCTTTCTAGTCAAGGAAAGCCTGACTGATAAAGCCACCAGGAGGCAAGATGACTAATAAGGAATACTTGTTCCTCAGCCTTCGGTTCATGATGTCCACCATTGCTCCAGTATAATAATGTGGACAGCCTGGTTAGATTGAAGAAACATCTCCAAGTGCTCCTAGTTTGTCTTTTTCAGTACAAAATGGTACCACAGTAGCCTAAATAAAGCCTAAGACCTAAGTATTTATTATGCCCAAAACATGATGTTCAAAAACCCTTCCGTTTTGCCATGACGAAATTTCCTGTTTAGACTTAGGATCTCCCTTGACACAGAAGATGGAATTTCTCACAGTAAATTACATATGCCTACTTCAGAACAAAAGACTTTAAAAAACCCAAACAAGACAACAGTGAAAAACAACACTCCCACCCCCACCATCCCCCGAAGCAACAAAACACAATAACCGCCACAGTTTAAAATAGACTGTAAAGCCACTGATCTAACTTGTAAGGATTCCATCATTCCTTCATTTCTTCCTTGCAGCCTTCCTATTTTGCTTTCCCTGTAAGTCTACATCTACACAATTTACCCATGGTTCTCAGTCTGGAGAATCCATGGGTTTGCATGAAAACACAAAAGGAGTAAAAATCTGGATGGTGACAGTGATGGCAGTGAAGCAGTCAGTCAGTCTAGGGTTATCCTTCCTTTCAAGAACAAATCAGGGTCACTTGGCCAGATAATAAGTAGTTGTTTTCTAATACACTTCTGCTTTCTCTACACGACACCAGCTATTGTGGTATTCAGTTGGAATGAGAATGTGAAGAGGGTACACATAATTTCTGGAGAACACACTCCCTTCAGAGTACAGACCAGTACTGCAGGAAGATGTGCTGCTCTGTGGCTCTACCAGAAGTCTGTAATCCTATGGACATTAGAAGCAGAACAACAACTGTAAAATACTGGTAGCAACAACATATTGCTAACACCAGGCTAAAGAAAGATGCTTCCTCTCAGGTAACTGAGCTGTGTTACTGAGAAGGAATGGGAAAGGGATCATTTTGGACTACTGTCTGATTAGATGCCTGTCCCAGAATAGACTTTTGACCCTAATATAGTAAGAACTGATGCTGTTCCATCTACAAGCACAGTTTTTCAGTTTTTCCAGAAAGATCTTGTAAGGTATCAGCACAATGTAATTCAAATTGTATTATTTAAAAATCAGTTCTCCTTCTGGATTAAAATAGAATGTAAATGGCTACAAAAACCTAATAGGAGCTCCAATGATTGTACCTTGATATAGATGATGTGAGCTCTGCTATTTAACTTTCCTATAAAGGTACAGAAAAATAAAAAATAATTCTCTTTTTAGAAGACTTTCAAGAAAGTTTTCCGTCATACTGTCAACTATTTTAATCAAAATATGTTTCAAGTATAGGTCAGAATTAGGTAGGTCACACAGGATTTTATTACAATTCATTTCAAAATGTGTATTCTTTCATGTACCTATGATGGTAAAAAGCAGGGTACAGAAGATGGGAAATTTTCATTCTTTTTATCGTTCAGCAGTATGTTCAAAGGATCTGTCAAGTATTTTTGCTGGATGTGCTTAATCCTAGAGCTTTCAGGCACAGCTTGTTACTTTCTTTCCAGCTCAGCACAGTTTTGTGATGTATTTGTGAGGCGGAGACTATGCTAGGTCTACTTCTATTAGATCACACTGCCATCATAAAGCACCAAATACACACATATTCTGAATATAACAGTAATGCAAATACTGGTACCAAATGCCCTTTTTATTTCTAATTTTACCACAGAACACTGTTGCATCAGTACATTAGTATTTTAAAAAATCATATGTAATTATTTCAGTAAAGTGGCTCCTGGTGGCTTTAGTAATATAAAAGATGTGTTGCTATCCCTACAGTTGTCTGCAAAAGTTTTCAAGAAGAGAGCTCATTTATAAGAACAGAAATACAGCATTTCTGTTTCCAGATTCCCACTCTGTAGGCTTCTGTTTTACATGTTTCCTGTTCCTGATTGCTCAATGCTAACATGTGTATGTCATCATTTATAGGAAGAGCACAAGAAAATCTCTTCCGCAATAAATGGTGTGCTACATTTACACCATTTCACAGCAAAAAAACCCCACAAAACAACAACAACAAAACCAAAACACCCAACCACAAACTAATCACTTTTTACTCAACTTTCACTAGAGCGGCCACTATCAAAATGTTTAGTAGTCAGCTACCACAATGATGTCAGCTACAACAAGGGTGGAGTGCATTTGCCTCCCTCACAGCATTGAGTGTGTGGGCACCTGGCACCATTGGCTGTCATGCTCTGGATTTTCATGCTGGGGAGATTCAGCGACCTGCTGCTTCAAGCAGTGTGAGCCATTCTTCTGCTCAAGGAGTAGCTACTTCCAAAGCAGATCTGAGTAAATAGGTGATGAGACCACTATTCAACCAAAGTGAAAATGATGGCAGCTAAAGTTAATCCACCAAGGGCATAAACCATACTGTTAAATGTGTGTATACTGACTATTCTATGAACTTTATCATGAGGGGACAGGAGTTTTTGGCAGAGGTAGGGCACCAAGCCAGAAGCAGCAATACCTTAAATAATCTCTACGTGGGTTGCCAGAGCTGGTCACTCAGACTTCGAGTATGTGCCAATTTTGCTGTCAATTGTGATTTTTAAAAACTGAAACATATTATGCCCATTTCAAACATGGGGAAATGAAACATGGAGAGGTTTCACAATTCCACAACAAGGTCACACAGCTCCTCAGGGGCACAAATGAAAACAGGATCCAGGAATACTCATTTAGAGATACTAACCTAAATTCTCTCTTGGTCAGGACATTTGATCGTACAAGTAACATTTACGCTCCAGAAAATTCAATCCCATAAGTATTCTCAATAGTAAAGGATTTCAAAAGTTATTAAAAATATTTTAAAACAACAGGAGAATCTGTGGAATGCTATATTTAGCTTTCCAAAGTTTTTATCTCCTTAGGACTTGCTTTAGTAGTTCTGAAATCTTAAATGGGATTTGTTAGTATAGCAATTCTCATCCAAATGATTTCTGTGTCTAATGGCATACGCCACCCACATAACAGAAGTAACCATCAGCCCATCTTTATTTTATGCTTCTGCTGTAGAACAGGCTGAATATAATATATTATTTGAGTATCTGCATAATTCTTCCTTTCCTTCAGTTTAAAGAAGGGCTGGTCTCGGTTATACAGGCCAAGTGAACAACTCTCAGAATTTAAGACTGCCTCTGGCATGGATCCAGCGCACTGCTTAGAGCACATCCCTGTCTCTTCTGAAGAAACAGTTTATATTGATTCTCTACATCTCTATCATATATGTTGTCATAATTACAGCTTCTATGGTGCTTGGAAGATTAAATTCTGCTCATTTGATTTTTCTTTGCACATATACTCCAAACATGCTGTTCTTTCTCTGCACAGAAGAAATTTTATCTTTTACATGAATTTTATCTTTTACAGGTTAAGATCGTTCTCTAGTGAAAGCTCAGCAATACACATCAGCATATTCATACCAGACTCTGTTCAGTACTCCCTTCTCTTTTAACTTCATACCTTCAGTATGTCAACCTAATTAGCTATAAGGAATATAATAAAATAGAACATCAGATGTAGACCTCCAAGCATACTCCTTAACATTGTGTTTTGGACTGCCAGAACAAACATGATCATCTGTACCAAACTGTGTTTTTTTATTTCAAAACAGCAAAAGTCACAGAAATGGATATTTTAAAATCTACCACATCTTCCAAACCTGAGCCTTAATCTACATCAAGCAGCTGAGAGTTAAAAGAACAAAGATGACACCCTCAATAGCTATGAGTTTATGAAAGTACTTTCACTTTAAATACTCATGCTCCATGTCAAACATACCCCTTTAAAAGGATTTCATACCACGAACTGCATCCAAAATTGCAACTATAAAGTATCTGATAACATTTAATAGCCTCTAGGTATAATCAGCATAAAACCAGCATGAAAGACTCTCAATATGAATATGAAATGTTTAAACCAATTGTGATGGAACCTCATGGGGAATCCTGCCACACATGCAGTCCTTTCTTCTAGGAGGTCCTTCAGCTGTCTACCTTCACTGTCCTTGTAGGGGGTACAGCAAAATCACACAGAAAAGAAAAGGAACCTAAGCATCAGCATGCTGCAGAAGTGTTTAACCATAGCCTCAATGAAGAAAGCTTTGATCACTTGCTAGAAAAAAGCAGTGACCTGTCCTTTAAGGTCAGCATTATCTCTTTTGATCTGTTGAACTCATTTAAACTGAATTCCAAGTGTTAGTGTCTTATTTAATACTCAGTTATAAAAATATCATATAAACAGATAAAAATTCATAATACTCACAGATCTCCACTCCAGTTATTTTATATTAACAGCTGTATTCAGATGGTAACTTTGAAAGATGTCATAAGTAGGTTCTAATGTACTACAATATTTTCAGTAGTAAGTAGCAGCTACTGTATATATCAGCCAAATATAACCACGCTATTTATCTATTTATATCATAAATATCATATCTGACAAGGCAAGAGCAGGCGTGCTGAACTGTCATTTCTGCATTTGTCTCAGTATATTAACCACCTATGTAAAATGATATATAGAAAACTACAAAGCTAAATTTGAGTACCTAAAACCAGAAACTGTATCAGAATCATCTACAACACATCTTTCATAGATTACAGAAGATAATGACACTCCAAATTGAATAATATATATCCATTAAGAATTGGACTAAAATCTGCCTATTTATTTCAATTCCATTAATTCCCAATTGATAACAATAACTTTAGGCTTTGCAGATCTGGCATAAAATTCTGGAAAAGATAAATGAACTCTTCCCCTTCAGAGTGTAGGATAAAAAGCATCCCCTTGCATCAGATTTGGGACAACTTTAATAACAATCACTGAAATCAAAGTTACATAATCCTAAAAATAAATAGAGGGTGGTGAGGCACTGTCACAGGGTGCCCAAAGAAGCTGTGGCTGCCCTATCTCCAGCAGCGTTCAAGGTCAGGTCAGATGGGGTTTTGAGTAACCTGGTCCAGTGGCAGGTGTCCTAGCCCATGGCAGGGGGCACAGAACTAGATGATCTTTGAGATCCCTTCCAACACAAACCATTCTGTAATTCTAAATTCATTCTTAAAAATCAAAATTCCTTTAATATTTCATGACCTACAGCTATCACAAATAATGTAGTAAACATCTGGACTCATGATAATGATACAAATTTTCCTAAAATTCAAATCTTTTGATCCCTGGAAATTATTATACCTAAACAGTAAGATTCATATTCCAAATTCTGACTCTAAATTGAAAAGAGTCTCAATTATTCTACCAACAGATAAAAATGTCATTATTATTAAACCTAAATTACTTATTCCTCATTTTTGCTGGACAGAACTCACAATTTTTAGTCTGCATTTACCCAAGACAGAATAATTTCCATATGAACTGGAGCTAGCTTTCTCCTGGAAAGAAAATCTTGGAATTGTTACATATTCTTGTATAATTTCCAAGCTCTTCCTCATCCTAGCTCTATATAAGGTATCTGACCTATAGAATTATTCTCTTTCCCACTTGGCCACCTTTATATTTTCTATGATGATCCAGGAATTTATTTCAGTATGTAAAAGGTTGAGGCTTTTAAATTTGTATCAGGACTGCTGAAATAAGTTCCTCTATAAATTCACTTGAGTTTGCCTTTTGTTCTCAGCAGTAATTGTTGGTTGTTCCATCTCCTATATCTGATATTCTAACATTTCTAGACAAGCCAAGATTTTCATGCATCCTTAGTATCAGGCAGTTGAAAACTCTTCTCTAATGTCAGTTACATTCTCCATGTAGTAGCACTGACCCACTGAAATAATCTAGTGCACAGCTGTTCCTTGCTATCTTTTTGGGGACAAGGCACAAATTTACCCACTTGTGTATTTGATAAATATCAGTGGCTAATGAAATTCCTGCTGTTTGGACTAAACAAGTTCAAACCCCAGCAATGTTTTATAAACTCCCTGAACACACAAAAAAAAAAAAAAAAAAAGAATGAAACAAAAAGGCTTACCTACTACAGTTCAGTAGAGTTGACAGCATTAACACATAGCCTGTTCCACATTTTGGGATATATCTTCAGTATTAGCATGCATTAAATACTCCCACCCC
>JAOEHY010028012.1:0-15804 GCA_025447955.1 Psilopsiagon aurifrons | reverse complement strand
AGCGTGTCCGCTCTGGACCCGGTGGACGCTCCCCGGAGCTCCCCGCCCTTCCCACGGCTGCCGCTCCCTCCCGGTACCGGCGGGCTCCGGGAAGGGTGGACGGGGCCGTGACTGCGACCTCGCTATGGGACGCTCACCCTGCGCCTCTCACCCGACTGTAGCCTCGGGTCGCTGGATGAAGAATGCACTGGCCCTGCAGCTGCTGCTGCTGCTGGTCCCGGGGGCACGGGCTGCCCCGCAGGGCGGGGAGCACAGGTATGAATGAGGGGGGGCAAGGGGGAGTGTTCCTGGGTGAGGAAGATGCGCAGGTGAGGTTTGGGTGCACAGGTACAGACGGGATGCACAGTAATGGGTGGTCCTGGGGATGCCCAGCCAAGGATGAGGACTGCTGGGGTTGACACAGGGCTGTGGAGGCCATGGATGGAGGGGATGCTGTGTGAGGACGTTAGGGCAGGCAGGCACTGTGCCCTCTACGCCAGGGACACAGGTAACCCCCCTCTCTCCTGGCCAGACCTGAGGACCCCGCAGCCATGAGGCTGGATCCTGATTTTGACCCGTTGAGCCCAGAGTTGCCCACACTGCTGTGAGTTCCCACCCTATGGGAGCCCCAAAGGAGCTCCGTGGCACTGGGGGCTGTGGATGGGGAGGGGGGTGTCAACTAGTGGGTGGGGGACATGGGCAGCACCCAGTTGGCTTGTGGGGCAGGGTGCTCCTGGGGACTGCTGTAAGATGCACCAGCCCTGGGGGTGGCCATAGGGCATGCTGTGGGGCAGGGGTGGTGTGTGCCTACCTACAGCCCCATTGACCCCAGGCTGCTGAAGAGCACAGTGCAGAGCCTGGCAATGCTGGAGCAGGATGTGGAGGCCCTGACACGGGAGCAGGGTAAGGCTGTGTGGCAGTAGGGTACTGGGGGTCCAATAGGGGCAGGAATGCAGCCCCAGCCCCATCGTGACCTGTGCCCCACAGTCCTGCTCTACCTCTTTGTGCTGCACGACCATGACCGAAATGGGCATCTGGATGGGCTGGAGCTGCTGCAGCTGCTGAGCACAGTGCTGGCACAGCGGAATGGCAGTCAGCCACACCTTGACACCGTACGTTCTGTGGGGCTGGCCCCCTGCACCCCACAGTGTCCCTGGGCCGGGCCCTCACCCCATCCCTGTCCTGATAGGTGGCTGTGCTGGTGGACCAAGCCTTGGAGAGGCAGGATGTGAGCAGGGATGGGCTCCTCAACCCTCCTGAGTTGCTGCTTGACCCCCCTAACCGGCTGCTGTCACATGGCCAAAGCCAGGGAACCCCAGGGCCACTGCTCCTGCCACACCCCAGGGAACCAGAGGTGCTTGTGGGGAACATGGGTGTGAACGGCCCCGGACTTGGGCCCGCAGAGAAGCAGGAAGAGGGGCAGGACGCCCTTCAGGCTGAAATTCCCCAGGCTGAATCCCTCGACGGTGGACTCATGGAGGCAGAGGACATCCCCAAAATTGAAGCTCCTGAGGCTGGAGCCCCCGAGGCAGAGGCAGCCCCAGTATGGGGGGACCCCAGGGAGGGGTAGGGAGCAGGGCTGTGGACAAGGCTGCTCCCTGCCCCACTCAGAGCACTTAGCATGGGGGGTCCCCATCCTGCAGCAGGGCTAGGGTTACATTGGTTGCTCCTGTAACACTCCGGGACAGAGAAATACAGGCGCTGCCACGAGTGCTCACCTGGATCGATGCAGGAGAAGGCAATGGGTCAGTGCAGGGGTTTATTGGCACTGGGGTTGGGGGTGCTAGGTGTGGGGGCAGTGGCATGGGGCAGGGCATGGGATTGGTTGCTTAGCTTAAACGATGCCATCGAAGCCCTGGATCCCACATTTCCTGCCTGCAATGCGGCAGCCGAAGGTAATGGCATCCTGCAGGGTCTTCCCTGGGGAATGGGGGGTCAGTCCTGCTAGGCCAGGCCAAGCCAAGCTGGGCTGTGGCCGTGCTGTGGCGACCCACGGCCATGCTGTGGCTGTGCCATGCACTCACCTGCCGAGAGCGCGAAGATAACAGCAGCATTGAAGGTGTCCCCGGCCCCCAGTGTGTCCACGAGGGTCTCTGGGGGGAAGGCATCCGAGTGCACCAGCTCCCCACCCGGCCCTATGGCATCGGCCCCCTCCTCGGCCCAGGCACAGATCAGTGTGGCGCTGGGGAGCGGAGGGGTGGGTGTGGGGTGCAGCTGTGCCCTCCCTGCCACAACCAGCACCCCTGGACCCCCCATACCCTGGCTGGACGCGGTTGCGCAACCCCTGCAGCGCCTCGGGGGCTGACCGGTACCCAAAGTGCTGGGCCAAGTCCTTGCTGATGAACACCTGCAGGAGAGGGGCTGAGGCTGGGGGGGACACCCCAACACCCCCAGCACCCGCTGCTCTGCCAGCACCGCGACTGCCCTCTCAACTCTGCTCTCCCAACTACTCTCCTGACCCCGACTATCCCTGCTGGACACCAACTGCACCCCCAGACCCCAACTGCACCCCACACTGCCATGCCTCTGTGCAGACAGCACCCCGACACGCTGCCTGCACCCCACTGCTTCAAATGCACCTCTTGGCCCCGGCTGCCCCCCATCCCCATCGCGCTCCATACCTACACCCCAACTCCTGGCGCCCCTTCCTGCTCAGGGCCGGTGGCCACGTCCCTAACTCCGTCCCCAGCCAATAGCCCTGCTGCGTCCCACCAGTAGCCCTGCCCCGCACCACGTCACCCAGCCCCATCAGCAGCAAATGCTCCTCCCGCGGCTTCTCCAGCTCCACCGAGATGCGGACCCGGTCTTCTGGCATCCGGGCCCGGTTGTACTGCTCCACCCGCTGCATCATCACCGCCTGCTCCGCCGCGTTACGGGCCTGCGAGGTCGCGCACCGCCGGCTTAGGGCACACCCAGGGTACCTCTACAGGCATCGGGGGGAGCTCCCCCCGACCGGCACAGGGAAGTCCCTTCCCCAACCTTTGGTTCTCCCCTTCTGATCCAGGGATAACCTCCTCAGCAGCTGAATCCCCGGCCCCAGGGTGCCCCCTGCCTGACCCCAAATGCCTCAGTACTTCCCAGTCCCGGCTCACCTCCCAGTGGATCCACTTGTACTGGGAGAGGTCAACCTGTTCAAAGTCGCGGGCCGTCACGTCGGGCAGGTTCCTGCAAGTGGGGGGTCAGGCGGGGGGGGACACCAACAACAGTGTGGGGTGGCCCCGGCTGACCCCTGGATGCGGGTGAAGCGCTCGGTGCTGCCCAGGGCAGAGTTCCCCATGGGATGGCACCATCCACGTGAATCATTAATCATTAATGATGGCACAGCAGGACCCTGAGATGGACTCAAAGGGCAGTGCAACGGTGCGATGCCCATCATCCCTGGCCACCACAGCTCTGCATGAGTGTGGCCAGCATGATGCCAGGGGAAGGGCTGCATTCACCCTGCAGGCACAGCCATGGTCAAGGAACCACAGCCAAGGAACCACAGCCTTGGCCAAGGAACACCACCACCAATCACGGCAATGGCACATGGGCAATCAGGGGCTGTGAGATGATTGACAGTCATTGCATGTGTAGGATTATGGAGAATCACTTGATCTGGAAGCGGCAGCTCTGCAGGCAAAAGCACAGCCTCGTCCTGGGGCTGAGCACTATGTGATCCAGGGTGCAGGGGAGGCCCCAGATGCCAGGCCCAGCCGAGTGATGCCTGCCAGGTGATGGGGCCCTTACGTGTCATAGAGCACGATGGTCCGGGTGCCGCTGGCAACACTGACAACGCAGCAGGCGCAGGGCACGTCCCCACGGGGCTGCCAGGCCACGTGCGTCACATCCACACCCCGGCGCCGGAAATCCGCCACAATGAAACTTGGGGGACAGAGAGCGGGGTGAGGGGCGCCACGCACCCGCAGGTGTGCAGGATGGTGCGGGTGCCCCGGCTGGCGCTGGCGATGACGATGGAGGTGGGCAGGCAGCTGGTGGGCTGCGGCACCACATGGCCCACGTCCACCCCGTAGCGCCGCAGGTCGGCCAGGACGAAGCTGCCAGCAGGAGAGATGCAGAAGGGCCGGTGGAAGTGTCAGAGTAGGGCCCCGCCGGCGGCCCGGAACCCCGACCACGCTCCCCACTTACTCAGCAGCGTGCCCAGTGGCCAGCGAGCCCATGAAGGCGCAGGGGACACCCAGCAGCGCCAGCACCGTGCAGGAGTTGGAGGCATTCCCGCCGCGCTGCCATCGCTGCGACATGCACCTGCAAGGCCATGGGCCGTGGGAACCGGGACAGACCCGACAGGGACTCTGGCAGACCCCAGTGGTGCTGCCCCCCCCGCAGCCCGCCCGCTGGTACCTGATGTCGGAGTCCTCGGCAGGGTATGCCTCCACCACGCTGATGATGTCCAGGCACACCAGCCCCACGCACATAATCCGCTTCTCCCCACCGGGGACGGGGCCCCGCCGGGCGGCTGCTGCCATGGCCGGAACCGCTCCGCTCCGGTACCGGCACCGCGGATAGGCCCCGCCCCTACGCCAGGCCCCGCCTCCCTACACCGCGCTCTTCCAAGCTCTGCCAATCAGAGAGCTCCTCTGTGGGCGGGGAGAGGGAGGGGTTAGGCCACGCCCCCACACCGCACCGCCCGAACCCTCCTCTGCGCATGCGCTCTATCTCTGCGTGCGAAGCCCGCAGGGGCGTGCGGGGCTGCACGTGGTGCCTGCCCGCCGCTCGCGCTGCTTGCGCACGGCCCCCCCAGTGCGCACCCTCCCATGCACACCCCCCCGTACGCCCTCTCCATGCACCACCCTCTGTCAACGCCCCGCCTTGGACACCCCAGTGCCTGGGCACCCCCCCCCACGTCGAGGTGCTGTGAGGTGACATGCACCGGGGTCAGGGTGCAGCCAGGGCTGGACTCTGTCCCGGTCCTCATACAGCTCTCCCCGGCGTGGGGCGCAGGTCAGGGTGCAGTGGGGTGTAGCGAGTGGCAGCAGGTTCAGGCGCGGGTAGACATGTTAATGTGGTTAATGTGCTACAGACAGTGGGGGGCTGGGAGGGAACGGTGGCAGGTGTGGGGAGCAGGTAGGCACAGGCATGGGGTTGGCTGCAGGGCTGAGCTACAGGGTCTGACAGAGCACTCAGGACAGGTCACCATGTCCATGTGCTGTGGCAGAGGCTGTGCTGAGGCCCGTGGCTCCCTTGTGCCAGCAGCACAATCTTTGCATGGGTCAGAGAGCACCTGGCACCTGCTGCTCTGCAGCCAGGACAGAGCCTGTGGGGGGATTTTTGGGGCTGGGGCACCCATGCTATCCTTCTGTGGTGCTGCTGGGGCTGAGAACCTGATACTATGGGGTCCTGTGTCACCCACACTGTGCTGTGGCCAAAAGTGCTTTGCCACAGCCAGATGTGTTGTGCCAAGGCCAATAGCACAGGTGGGGATATGTGGGGTCACGTGGGGATACGTGGGGTTATCTGGAGTTGTGTGGGGCCATGACCCTGCACCCGGGAGGGCATCTCCCTTCTGTTTCCACGCGCCTGTCCTGTGCTGGGCTGATGCTGAGCTGTCCCTTCACAGGGTGCAGGGATGAGCAAGGTGCTGTGGGAGCTGCATCTGCAGGAGAGGATGTTCCTGCAGAGCATGTTGTAGGAGGGTTCTAAAGAGCCACACACCACTGGTGAGACAGCTGCACTCTAGGTATCATCCCCGAGCCCCTCACCAGTGACGATTCCCTCTGTGTGCCCAACAGCCCCATGTTGCCCAGGTAGCCAGCAGGGACCGGGGCCAGGGGATCTGTGTGTCCCCATGTCCCTGTGTCCCCAGGGACCTCAGCCTCATTGCAGCAGCGGTGGATCGCAGCCCATTCCCGTGGGCCTGGGTGAGGGCTATACCGAAGTGCTGTCCCAGAGTTTCACCCCCATCCAACATGGCCCTGGGCACACGATGCTGGCTGAGGGCACTGGGGGCACCACCATGGACATCGTGGTAGGGGGGAGTGCAGTGCTGGGCCACACGTGTGCAGGCGTGCTCATGCGTGTGCCTGTACATGGGTGTGAGCTCACCTGCAATGTGCACCCACTGTAGGAGATGCATCATGTGGGTGCATGTGTGAGGCTGGCTACTGCAGGGCAGCCTGTGTGTGCAGGCATCCATGTGTGCATGCTCTGCCATGTCTCTCCGCAGGAGGGCAGCTCAGCGTGAGCCAGCGAGGCCACCCGCTCCTCACACTGAGGCCGGGAGATGTGTTTGGGGAGCTGGCCCTGCTGCACCACTGCATGAGCACGGCCACCATGCAGGGTAAGGACCATCCCTATCACGGGCCCGGGTTATTCACTGCATGTACCCAACACCCCGACTCATTCCTGTGTCACAGAGCTCGGCTCTGTGTGCCTCTGGGCCATTGGCCAGCAGTAGTACCATGCCATTGCCACCGCAATGCCATGCAGTGCTGGGCTGAGATCCTGGGCTCCCTGCGATGTGAGTTCCCTGCAGCACCTGCAGCACTCAGCACCTCCAGACCTGCACCACAACACCCAGGTTGGATAGACCCAGGGTCTAGTCCAGTGCTGTCCCTGGGGAGCAGGGGATTCCTGACCCCTGCAAGGTTGGGAGTCAGCAGCCTCACAGGTGCTGCAGGACCATGGTCTCCACTCACAGGAGCTGTGGGTCCCTGAGCCTGCAGCGGCCCCCATTGCCAGCACAGCTGGAGGACCTGGAGGCTGTCTGCTATGAGGAGGGGCTATGGCAGGGCCAGAGCATCATCTTGAGCTCCAGCGGCTTTGGCAGGGTTAGATCTGGTGAGAGCTGGAACCCGTGTCCCCCTGGCTCCCAGTTGTGCCTGTCCCAGTGCTCATCACTGCCCATGCCCAGGTGCGGTGCCAGAAGCATCTCTTTGCGCTGAAGCGGATCCGCAAGGACTGGGTGGTGTGGATGCAGTGGCAGGAGCACATGCGCATGGAGCAGTGGGTGCTGGCCACCAGCAGCAGCCTCTTTGTTGTGGGATAAGCACAGGCACTATGGGCACAGTGTGGTGCAGCCCCCAGCCGTGCCAACATCCCACTGACCCTTCACTGCCAGCAGGTTTTTCGGCACTTACTGGGACAGGCAGTGAGTCTACCCGCTGCTGGGGTTCTGCCAGGGCAGTGAGCTGTGGCCCAAGCTGCGCGAGGTGTAGGGTGCTGGGGCGAGCAGTAGGCTGTGCCATGGTGCCATGCCACATTGCACCATGCAACTGCCGGTCCAGCAGGCACTGCTTGGAGGAGCCGCTGGCCATGTTCGGCTGCACCTGTGTGGTTGAAGGTCTTCAGTACCTGCATGGACGTGGCATTGTCTACCATTACCTGAAGCCTGAGGACGTCATGCTGGACCAGCGTGGCCACATGAAGCTGGTATTAGGGAGGGTGTCCAGTGGTGAAGTGGAGCTGGTGGGTCTGTACAGGGTGACAATGCTGGTGCCCTCATATTGACTTTGTGTTCGACAAGGAGCTGTGTCAGCGGGAGAAGGGCTTCTCCTTCTGTGGGACCCCTTAGTACCTGGTGCCCAAGGTGCTGCACCAGGAGGGCCATGACTTCACCATGGACACCAGGATGTTGGGTGTCCTCACCTTAGAGCTGCTGGTGGGCAGGTGAGGCCAGCGTGGCAGAGGGGGCAGACTGAGACCCCACGTAAGGGCCCACCTGCACCCCCTATCCTGTCCCCAGACCTCCATTCCACAGTGCAGACCCCCGGCAGACCTACAGCCACATCCTGGATGGCATCTTCTCCTTCCCAGCCTTCCTCAGTAAGGCTGCCTGCTCAATCATTGGCAAACTCTGCAGGTGTGGGGGCACCCAGTGTGGGACTGGTGAGGGCAGCGGGCACTGGGATGCTGTGGGGTGCCCCAAGTGCAGTGCTGCAAACAGTGTGTATCGGAGGTCACCTAAGGACATCACTGAACCCCAATGTACAATGGGGGAGGGTGTCCCCAAGTGTGATACTGTACCCTGGTGTGCAAAGGGGTGCCCTGGGTACAAGGGGTGCACAACCCAGCTCTGCCCCCCCCATCCTCTTGCAGGCACCATCAGAGGCAACTCCTGGGGAACATGGCCAGCAGCATCTGCAGCATCAAGAAGCACAAGTAACAGGGTGCAGAGGGGTGCAGAGAATTGCACCCCCCCAGCTCCTCCATCACCCTTAGCCCCCCAGATGGTTTGGGGCCCTGAGCTGGCAGAAGCTCTTACTGTGTCAGCTGGAGGCACCCACCCTGCAGCGCATCTGAGAGGTTAGTTGGGGGCCAGGAGTCACTGCTGTGGGGGGAAACAGGAGGGGCTAGCCGTAACCCTGTGTCCCCCCACCAGACATCCTCCTATGCCAACTTTAAGGGCTTCTCAGTTAACTGGATGCCAGCAGAAGATGAATTCTTGGGCTGGGGTGAGGATTTCCGATGGCAGCGAGACCCATGGGCCCATGCCGGGACCCCCAGAATGGGGCAATAAACAGTGGGGGCACAGGAAGGAGACAGAGCCATGGGTACAAAACCCGGTGCCGCATCTTTATTTCGTGAGGGGTAGTGGGGGGGCCGTGGTGGGCCAGGGCAGGCAGTGTGGGTCTGGGGCATATGGCAGTGGGGTGGGAATGAGGAGTAGGGGGTGCTGATAAATAATGGGCCGGGGGGGGGTGGTCCTGGTGGGGTGTGGGGACCCCCCATGCCTGGGGGGTGTCCCAAGGGTTGGGTGGCTCTAGGGCTCCTCAGTGTCATAGAGCAGGGCCCCACTGAACACAGTGAGGGGCTCATCAGGCGCATGGGCCAGGCGCCCTGAGACCAGGTCCACACAGAGGGTCTCACCAGCAGCCAACGGCAGCAGGAGGCTGAAGACGCCAAGCGAGCCAGGGCTGGGCTGCAGTGCAGCCACCGGCTCCTTCTCCAGCCCCTCGGGCTGGAAGCCGTCAGAGTCCAGGCGGGCGATGCCCAGGTTGGAGCGCGACAGCACAGCCTCCAGCTTCTCCCCCTTGTGTCCTGTCAGCACCGCACTCACCAGGTACCGCCCGCTCACCGGCGCCGTGAACATGCCTGTGGCCACGGGTGGTCAGTGCCAGCGCCAGCGGCCATCCCACCTCCACAGACCCCCCGTGTCCCCGGAGTGGGCTCTAAACCCCTGTGCTCCCCCACTGCACCCCATGGCTGTTGATTCACCCCCAGGGTGGGCACAGCATCCCTGGGGACACCCCATCCCATCGCCTTCAGCACATCCCAGGGTCATGATTCACCCATGTCTATGGAGCCCCTTCAGCCCCCACTGTAACCCACTGTAACCCCACAGCCCACCCTGCCCCACACATGGGGAGCTGTGTGGCCGCTCACCCGTCTCAGGGTCATAGGCGCCACCGTCGTTGAGCAGGACCTGGTCGAAGGGGACAGTGCCTGGCTCCGTCCGCCGGGTGCTCAGGGCAGCCGAGAAGGCGACGCGGGGCACAGAGCCCGGCTCCCCCACGTCACCTAGACAATGTGTCAGAAATGGGCACCCCAGACCAGCACCCCACTATACCTGCCCCTTTCCTCATCCATATGCCCTCCTCCTTCATCACATCTATCCCTTGTGCCCCCAGCTGTGCCCATGACCCCAGGCTGCCCAGTGACCCCCCATGTACCCCAACCTGCTCCCCCCACCCCACAAGCCTCCCACTGTAGCCCATCCAGCCCTCATGCCCTGCCCAAAGCCCCTGCCAGTCCCCAACCTCGTGTCGCCCCCAGACCCCTCAGTCCCCATCCTGTCACAGCCCCCCCAGCCGCCACCCCCCATGGTCCCCCCAAGCCCCCAGCCTTACCTCTCTCTCCTGGCAGCCCTAGGAGGGAAGGTGAGTTGAGTTGCATGGCTGGCACGGGGCAGGACACCCAGGCACAGGATCCAGCCATGCCAGTGCTGCCCCACTGTGAGTGATGGGGCACAGAGGGGCTGCTCCTTACCTGGGGGGCCCATGGGGCCTTGTTCTCCATCCTTACCAGGGGGACCAGCAGGGCCAGGGGGGCCCATCTCACCCATGGGGCCGATGGGTCCAGGGGGTCCGGGAGGGCCTAAGGGGAAGATGGGGTTAGAACTGTCCCAGCCCCCAAACAGGCCCAAATCCCTATGCCTTGAGGCCCCACATCCCCATGACTTGTGTCCCCATGCTTTCATGCACCGCAGCCCCATGTCCCCACAACTTGAGCCCCGATATCCTTATTACATACAACTCCATATCCCCACAGCCCTGTGATTTGAGCCCCCATGACTTGCATCCCCATGTCCCACAGCCCTACATCCCCATGACTTGTGTCCCTACATCTTGAGAAGCCCCACATCCCCATGGACAGCAGACCCACACCCTGCAGCCTCTTGCTGTCCCATGTCCCCACACCCCAACACCCCCATGTCCCCCAGCCATGCCCCCACCTCCCTACACCCCACCAGTCTCTGGTGACCCTGGGTCCCCACATCCCCATGGTGCCCCATGCTCCCGCACCAGTGAGGTCCCTTGCGGTCAGGCTCAGCACGTCCCCACGCAGGTGCTCCAGGCTGGCGTTGAGGGCTCCGAGGCGGCGCTGGAGCTGTGCCTGCAGCGCCTTCTCCAGCAGCACAGCCTGGGTGCCGGCCGTGCCGTTCAGCTCCCGCACCGCAGCCCACAGCCCGGCCACGTGCCGGCCCAGACCATCACGGACACCCCGCAGCCCGCCCGCCACGGCCTCCAGCTGCTCACAGACACCCTCCAGCTTGGCCACACGTGGCTCCAGGCCAGCAGGGCAGCCCCCGGTGCGCGCCAGCTCCCGCGCCAGCGCCTCCAGCCGCTCCTCGCTCTCAGCCTCCCGCATTGCCGCTGCTGCAGCTGCCTGGTCCAGCTCAGACACGATGCGGTCAGTGATGGTGCCCAGCTGGCGCTGACGGGCATCCTGCTGGTCCAGAGCATCCTGCAGCCCCTCCACCGTGGCGTTGAGCCCGCCAAGGGAGAGCAGCGCTGACGCCAGCTCATCCCGCAGCACTCGTAGCTCCGAGGGCGATGTGCCCCCGAAGACACTGAACCCTTCGAGCGGGGCCTCTGGCTCCAGCTCTGGCTCCAGTTCTGGCGTGCTGAGGCTGGGCTGTGGCGGGCGGCAGGCGGCGGTGCAGGCGTTCACCTCAACCCGCAGCTGCTGCAGCTCTCCAGGCAGCAGTGGGGTGCACGGCTGGGGGCAGTGTCTGCCACTCGCCCCCTCCAGCTCAGCCTCCAGGCGCCCCGTCCGGTTGCGGAGCTGTGCCAACTCCTCTGCCACGGTGCCCCCCGGCTCCAGCTGCACCAGCAGCCGCCCCAGTGCCTCTCCCTGTTCCCCCAGCAGCTCCCGCAGCTCCCCGCCCTCTGCCTGCAGACCCTGCAGCGTCCCTGCCAGCCCATCCCTGCCGGCACCCAGGGCCTGGAGCTGCCCCTCGCTGTCCTGCAGCCGCTGCTCCAGCTGCCTCAGCAGCATTCCGAGCTGCCCGTCCTGGCTGCCCGCCAGCGGTGCTGTGCAGGGCAGGCTGCAGCGGGCCAGCAGCCCCTCCAGCTCGGTCAGGCGGGCACCGCGCTGCGCCCCGCTTGCTGCCAGCCCCTCCACGGCCCGGCTCAGGTTGGCCACACGTCCCGGCAGTCCACCCTGCCGCCACTCGGGCTCAGCAGGCCACGGGCCAGCCCGTGAGGCATTCAGCCGCCCCTCCAGCTCTGCCAGCCTTCGGGCCAGCACTGGGCCCTGTCCGCCCGGCCCTGCCACCGCTGCTGTGGGCAGCCCCTCCAGCCGCCGCTCCAGCTCAGCCAGGCGCCGGTGCAGGTCGTCCGGCAGTGGCTGCGGGGCCAGGCGGCTGCTCAGGCTGCTGATGTGCCTCTGCACCGTCTCCACTGCTTCCCGGTTGCGCTGGTCCACCGAGCCCACCAGCTTCTCCAGCGCCTGCATGCGCTCCCGGTCCTCGGCCATCTGCCGCCGCAGCCCCTCGGTGCTGGCTGTGCAGGCAGCACAGGTCTCCTGCAGCCGTCGCTCCAGCTCATGCAGGGCTGCCACCGCTGCCGGGCCCCCCTCCACCGCTGCCACCACGCTGTCCCGGCTGCCCTCCTGGTGCCGCAGGCGGGTCTCCAGCTCCTCCAGCCGCCGCTGGACTTGGCTCAGCACCTCCCGCATCTCGGCCGGAGCCGCATCAGCTGGCTGCTCCCCCATGGGGCTGCTGCCCACTGCCGCCCGCTGCGGGTGCTCCAGTGGAGGCTCCCGCTTGGCCCGCAGCTCCTCCACCTGCTCGCTCAGCCGCTGCACTTGCTCCTCCAGCTGCCGCACCTTCTCTGCATCTCCACCGCCTGTGCCGCATCGCACTGTCAGTGTCACCCCGGCAGGAGGTTCCCCCCACCCTGACCACCTGCATTACCTTCACCCCCCAGGCCACTGAGGGGGTTGCCAAAACCGGAGAGCGTGGGCCGGCTGGGCCGGGACCGGGGCCGGCCAGTGGGCTGGGGGACAGCTGGTGCCGGCCCCTCAGTGCAGTCCTCGCCTGAGTACCCCTGGCAGCAGCGCCAGGCCAGCTCCGACACCGTCCGCTGGGACAACTTGTAGCGGGGCCTCAGGAAGCTGCGGTACCTGCAGGCAGACAGAACTCTGCTGCAGCAGGGATGGGGATGGGTAACCTGGCTGGGCAGATTGGGAACAGCTGGGTGGGGGTCCCAGGTGTGAGTTGAGAGGAGCCCTGCCTGCACTAAGCATCCTGCCTGCACTGATCTCCCTGCCTGCACTCAGCCCCAGCTCCTGCCAGGTTCCCACTCTGGGGTCACGCTGAGTACCACAATCCCAGCATGTGCACTGCGTCAGGCAGCGGTTCAGGGCTGGGCAGCAGCAAGTCTGGCAGGAGCTAAACCATACCCAGGCCACGGTGTGGCCCTGTTGGCCTCTTGCTCAACTGCCGCTGACTGGGAGTTCTCCCCGGCCAGCCTCTCCAGCCCCAGTGTTGCCATCCCCCCAAACTGCCCGCCCCACCACTGAGGTGCCAGCTGCAGACATGCCCTGGTGTGGGGTGCACGGGGGTCCCTGCATGCGCCTCGCAGTGGGAGCCGGTCACCCATCCATCCCTGCGCAAACAGCTGGCTCTTGCGCAAAGTAAATACAGCCCTGGGGTGGATAAACACTGGCGGCCATGGTGGCGTTGCAGCCAGACCCATCTTGTCCCATGCCCCTGGGTCCCCCCGGTGCCGTTCCACTCACGTCAGGACGCGGGGGCACTGGAGCTGCCCCCAGCCGCAGGGCTGGTAATCCGGCTTCACGAAGCTCTCGACACCATCCTCCACCACACAACTCACAGTGCGTGTCACCACGTAGGCACACCAGTTCCTGTGGGAAGGGGGCAGAGTGTCCGCCCAGCTCACACGGGGACCATCCTGGCACACAGCAGGCATCCCCCGCCCCGGCACCCCCTGTGCTTGCCCTGCCGGCTCCACCGGTAGCAGCCGTCATGGTCCAGAGCTGTGGGATTAATGGGCTGGATCCTGCCCCATTCCGCAGCCCTTTCATCCCTGCCCTGATCAGTCACCCATAGCACAGGGGCCCTTGGCAGGAGTTGGTGGTACCACAGGAACAGTTGCAGCCCATGTGGGGACGGGAGCTCTGCCTCTGTGAGGTTCAGGGAGGCCGGGCAAGGTTTGGGGTGCCAGGCACCCCATCACACTATGCTGTGCGGCCTGTGCTGCCAGTCCTGGGGACAGGCACACCACATCGCACTCCATCACTGCACTCCATTACTGTCCCTGGTTCCCTCAACACTGGTGGGGCTGGGACAGCCACGCCATGGCCATTCCAGCCCCCAACCAGTAGTCTGCAAGTGGGGGTCAACTGCCCCCCTGAGCCAGCGCGGATGGTGGGTTGGGGGAACAGTGTCCTTGTATGGTGGCA
The DNA here is from genome assembly GCA_025447955.1 of Psilopsiagon aurifrons. Lineage (NCBI taxonomy): Eukaryota > Metazoa > Chordata > Aves > Psittaciformes > Psittacidae > Psilopsiagon > Psilopsiagon aurifrons. The sequence goes on along the minus strand of JAOEHY010028012.1, from coordinate 1,959 downwards.
CTGCTGCCCCCAACACATTGGGGGTGTCAGGACTCAGGACCAGCAATGAAGTGCCCCAGGTCCCAGACAGGTGCAAACCCTGGGACATGGCACAGGACCCCAGCCCCGCCTCACAGGCTGCAGGGACCCGAGTCCCAAGGCACAGGACCCCAGGCCCGGCCCACGGGGTGCAGAGACCCTGACACAGCCGTATATGGCCTGAGCCTGGAGCACAGAGCCTGGATCCCAGCCCCATCCTCAGCCCCACACAGAGCAGCCCCATAGGGAGCAGCCCCCTGGCCCCCCCGGAGGAGCTGGGCTGCGGTGGGGGCCTGCGGTGCCGCTGCCGGTTCCCGTCATCCCGGCTGGTTCCCCTCAAGCTCCGGCTGGATTCCAGCTCCTCCCCGGGGGCCGCCGGGAATTCCTGCGCGGACTTACGGCCCCCCTTTCTCCTCCCTCCTTCTCTTCCCATTCCCTTCCATTCCCTGCCCCCTTCTGGCCCACAGCGGCGGGACCCCAGGGTCCCACTGCCTGGGACCAGGATATCCATATCCAAGGACAGGATGGATGTGACGAAAGACCCCCTGATCAGGCAGGGCATGGGGATGGCTCCTGTGCCCCTTGAGCACGGGGAGAGGCCTCTACGCCCACCAAGCCACGGGGATACTCCACTGTGCCCCCAAAGCCACAGGTCAATGCTCAGCCATGGCCCTGCAGGTCTGGGGGTGCCCGACCCACATCCCCCCTTTCCAGGCAGCCTCACTCCTGCAGCCAGGCCCTGCCATCCTGCCCTGAGCTGCGTGGGACAGCCATGGGTCCGGCAGTGGGGCAGGGACAAGGCAGGCTCTGGCTGCAGGCAAGCCGGTGCAGCTCCACCCCATGCGGCCACGCTGCTGCGGCGCTGATGTGGCCACGACGAAAACGTGACCCCCAGCCCGGTGTGGGACCCCCTCCAGCCATGTGCCCCCAACTCACCGGCTTGCAGGCAAAAGCTGCCCCATGCCAGCCCCACAGCCCTACACTCCCTACCAACCGGCACGGAACGGGTGAGGACTAGGAACGGGATGGGAACATGGTGGGTCCGGGCTCCTCGCCCTGTCCTGCCCCCAAGAGTGCTGATCCCGCACCGACATGCACAGCACGGACGTGTGGATGCTGTGGCAGGAGCAGTACGTGAATGCCTGGCACAGCGGCACCAGGCAGCATCCAGTCCAGCACCAACACCCGCCCCAGCTGGTCTGTACCCTCGCTGGAGTGCTCCTGGTGCTTGGCCCCACGTGTGCCTTCGAGAGTCCCCTGTGCCGTCCCTTCTGCATGCCCCCAGCCCGCACCCACCATCTGCGGACAGTGGGTGAGCGATGGGTGCGGGTGGCCCTACCAGTCAGGGCACCCCCAGCACCCAGCACAGCAGCACCCTTCGGGACAGGGCCCGCACACGCCGTGCCACATGTGGCATGTGCCGGCGCCCGGTGCTCTGGGACACGGTGCCGCCGGGGGTGCCCTCCCGTCTCGCCCGGCAGTCCCGGCTCCTACCTGTGCCGGCTGGCAGCCCGGGCAGCGCCGTGGGCCGTGGCAGGGCTTTGCGGGGCCGTAGCCTGGATGGTGCCGAGTGAGGCAGCCCCCCCGGTGTAGAGGCTGTACCTGGAGGGGAAGTTGGCAGCCAGCGCCTGGGCGGCCAGGAGGCACGGCCAGAGCCAGGGGGCCATGCTGGGCGGGAGGCTCAGCACGGCTCGACTCGGCTCGGCGTGGCACGGCTCGGCCCGGCCCGGCGTGGGTCAGCGTGGTGCTGCTCGGCGGACACAGCCCAGCTCAGGAGAGCATGGCGCGTCCCGTCGCGGCCCCGTCTCTCCTGGCTCTGCACGGCTCGGCTCGGCACGGCGGCTCTGCCCTCCCCTCGGCCGCGCCTCGGCCAGCCCCTCGCCGCCAGAGCCGCCACGCTCTGCCCGCTCGACGGGGTCCCCGGGGCCCCCCGCTTCCTGC
>JAOEHY010028011.1:0-12019 GCA_025447955.1 Psilopsiagon aurifrons | reverse complement strand
GGGGGTTCCATGCACATGCTGGTGCCAGGGATAGGTTTAGTATTTCCCCCCTGTGGGAAGTTAGGAAAGGCTCTAGGTTCAGCCTTTTAAAATACTTCCACTAAGTGGAAGTGGATTTTGGGTATCTAAAATCCAGCCAAAAGTCTCCTTCCACGTGTTGGAAAGACAAATAAAATGGAGCACCAGGGAGCTGGCAGAACCGGCCTTTTATTGCCTGTTCTTGGCTGGTCGGTGAAGAGGAGATGTTTCCCTTAGGCTTACTTTGTGTTTGTCTCTTTTTTCCCCAATAGAAAGTTGTGAGGGCATGAGTTGGGCAGAGCACCGGGGAACAGGAATCTCAGGAGAGCCCACGGTTGTGGGAAGATGGGCAGTACAGTCTCTCCTTCATCCCGAGGCCATCCTGATTGCAGACACCCTGCTCTGTCCATTGCAGCTACAGCAGCAAGAGCTGGTCCAAGCTGTCCATGTGGGAAGGAGGTGGTGTCTTTCACCTGGCCTATGCCCCCAAAATCCCTTGGGGAAAATCAGCCCTAAAATATTGACTGATGCTTCCCAAGCAGCAGAGGCTCCTGGAGCTGTGGGGCTGTTGCTGCCTGCCCTGGATGTCCCTAGGAGCCAGAAAAGCCTGCAGCAGCAGAGGGTTAATATACCCTGATGACATGCTGTGTTGAACCTAAGAGCATGTGCTGGCTAATGCACATCAGCACAGAGACCTTCCAAAGTGGACAGGAAAACCCCAGGAGATGGAGGGATGGCAGGGTCGGTGCTGGAAAACTAAATGAGTGTAGCTTCCTGTGATGATGTGGTGTCCAGCATACTGCCACGTGGCACTTCTCCCCTGCAGCTTCTGCCCAAGAATGCTAATGCTGAGGGATACCTTGTGCTCTTTACCCCGCTCTCCTGACATTACTGGAAGGAACAGGGGTATGAACCTGCTTCAGAGGATATTACAGCACTTCCAGCTGCTGCGGGGCAGGTCCTTGGTTCAGAACAGCATCCCAAGGAGTGCAATGGCAAGGTTTGCTCATGCATCTGGACAGCACTGGCCATGATGGGACCTCCTCCTCCTTACAGATCAAGCTGCAGAGCAGCTCATCCAATATTGTTAATGACAATCGGCACAGGCAGAGTGTAATTTAAACCATTAGGCTTCTGTAAAAAGATTACTGTTTGGTGTGGAGCTGCCCAAGGATGGGGGCAAACCTCACTATTTTATATGTAGGAAGAAATCTTCTGACATTTCAAAATGCTATGGGAAAGAGGAAAAAACATTGAGAAAATAGAACAGACCAGGTCTTCCTGTGGTGATCTGGTGGATGACCAGAAGAACATCAGCTTAGAGTGGCAGAGATGAAGCTGCAGGCAGTCTGGCCTCGTGTGGTTCCCTGAAATGCTGTGAGGATCTGGCAACCTTCTATCTTCAAGCAGGTAAGCAAGCCTCAGGAACTGCACAGCGTTCTTCCTTCTGTGTCCCATCAGAGCTGCTGCCTTTGATTTGGCAATGAAGGGATATTCCTCTGGAGTCAAGTGCTGAGCCTGCATCATTAGCACAGCCCAGCCTAGACCTTCACACTGTCACACAAAGACTTGGCCTAAGCCCAAACCCTTCCGGGAGGGAGAGCACAGGGCATGGTCCATCCCTGTCACAGAGGTCGTGCCACAGCAGTGGGTGCATTACATTACTGGCTGTAATCCTGAACAGGGCTGGTTCTTGGTGCTGGCTCTGGACCCATGCTGTTGCTGGCATGTGGGTGGGAAGCATGAGGGTCACAACCCCCTGCCTGCCTCATTCACTGAGGATGTGACCTCCAGGGAGGTGATGCTAGGCATGGAAAACCTAAACCATCCCTGCCTTGAAGGAGGCTGTGTCATCCGGCCTTCATTTGTTTCCTTGCCCACATGCTGTCTGTGGGTCTGGTGGGTGGCAAAGACGGATGCCCTTGCAGCTCAGCTGCCTCCCAGTTGCTCCCAGGCAAGAATCCACCAAACCCACCCAGGCTCCTGTCCCTTGCAACAGAGACCCATCCCAAACGGTTGTGTCAGTGCAGTGTGGTGCCAGACCTCTGTGGATCTGTGCTTTGCGATGGCTTCTCTGATGCCTAATGATGATCTGGCCTCTCTGGTGAAGAGGGAGGGCTTTGTGGGAGCTCTTCTCTTCATTTCCCAGAGAAATCACTGGAACTGTCTTTAGAAGCTCTCACCCTCTATCAAATCTACTTAAAAGGCTTCAGAGGGTTAAGATGTTAGAAGAGGGGGAATGATGAGCAGATGCAGCTCTTGCTTAAGCTTTAATGGCCTTAAGAAACCACACTAAAACCATGCTAAGAAAAAAGGAGTTGTTTCCAGGAACAGTTTTCCAAAGTCTCAACTCCATTTCCTTTCCAGTGCCATGAAAGCCTCTCTTTGATAAATATTATAATTTAAAAACCCAACAGCCTTATTTTCGATCCAATTCATCTTAATGTTAGGAATTCGAGTGGGGGAAGGGAGTCCTCTGAAACCAAATCTCTGTATTTTCTCATACAAACATACCTCTCTTAGGAAGACACCTTCTTTGACAAGGTTCTTTCTGCTGGAAAACAGTTGTTTAGCTTTGCCCTGGCAGCCCAGGGGCAGTAAAACTTGTCAGGATGGAGGAATTGAATAGCCTGGAGTGTGATGATGTTGGTATTAACAGGGCAATTGTCCCTCTGACTCCACGCTGTGGTTCCAAGTGATTTCCCCGCTCTGTGTTCTCCCCTCAAGCTCTAACGCAGCTGCTGACCTGCAGCGCATTTCTTTTCCTAGATGTCACCTTTTATTCCCTGCCTCTCTGGATTTCTAGGATGCTTGAGCTCATTTCTGACTGCGGTGTTGCAGATGTGGATGGGCTGGGCTGCATTTTTAGGATCTGATTCAAAACCCACTGAAGAAGGGCAGCGGTGATTTGCTGTTGATGTCAGTGGTCTCTGGAGCCGGCGCTGTGTAGCTGCTCCCATGTTTTAATCCAGACAATTACAGTTAAACCTCCACGTTTGCATTTCAAAAGTAAAGCATTCAGCCCAGGTCTGCTGGCTGCTGAGCAGCCCACACAAGAGCCCTGCTTAAACCAGGGTGTTGCACCAGGCACCCCCCAAAGCAGAGAGAGATCCTGAACCGCTCAGCCCTTGGGAAAATTGAGGCAGTCCTCTTTAAGATTTGACTTTCTCTCTTTGGATTTTGTGTTCTAAGCGTGTGGAAGGAAAGCACAGCACACCCCGTGCTGTCCGTACCAGTGAGCCATAGCTGGGTTTTTTGTCTGCTGCCTTATAGAATCTTCAAATATCCTTCTAACTGCAGGGGGCTCAAGGAGAAACACCAAATGCTCAGTCTCATGACAAAGCTGCAGGGAGCAGAGAGCAGCCAGGAGAGCAGGACCTGGTAGTAGTCAGTGAGTAAATCACTATATGTATAGGTAACCCTCAGTGCAAACTCCCAGACTGGGGCCAGCCTGCAAGTGAGGAGCTGCTGGGGACAGTGTGTGAGATTGGAGTGGTTATTTAATTACGGAGTCATTGGGACTGGGTCACTTACTTGACTTTTCCTGGGCTTCATCCAAAGCCTGCTAAAAGTTAACATGGTTTTCTTTTCTACCGGCTTCCATGGGCTTTGGATCAGGATCTTTGTGCCCATAGGGTTATCTCCGTTTCCTGGAACTCGCTCACTGTTTGGATTTGCTGAGCCTATTTACTGCCAGGCTGCTTTTTTCTTTACCTCCTGCCATTCGATTGCACCAAGTTCCCGGCAGCCGCTGGTTACAGGAGTGGTGCTGCTCTTTCAAAACGGGCTGTGCATGTCCCTAGCTGTTCGCTTCTCCATCTAGCCCTCATGTAACTCTTAAAGCATCACGAGATCCGCTACGAGCTCGCCTCTTGCAAACCACTTGGTGTCATCATAAAGATGGTTCAGGAGTGCCAGGCAGCATCATTAACATCTCTCTCTTGTTTTTGGGTCTCAGACACTTTCTCCTGAATGCATGGGCACCCCAGAAGACAGGTTTGCTCTGTGTTTACTACTTGTCTATTCACAGGCTGATCCCTGCCTGCCGTTGCCCCTTGATCTCCAGGTGAGCCTCACCTCTTCCCACATAACAGGAGGCATTTCTACAGGGGAAGACTGGAACACCTGAGCACGAAGCTCCTTGTTCCTGAGTAGGATGAGTAGGGGGAGAACACTTCCCTGGATTAATGAATGTGGCTTCATCCATGCACTCAATTAATATGGGAACATGGATAAATGGATAATTAAAATGGATACATGCCACAAACCCTTCCCTCCCTTTTCCAGTTCCAACATAACAATAATAAATGAGGGAAGTTTTCTAGTTGCAGCCGTAGCTCTAGGTGTTAGCACCTTCTGAAGAATAACAGGGCCTGACATTTAAAACTAGAAGGACCCAAAGCGAGAGGGGGTGATTTGGAGAGCAGAGGCTGGGGAGGAGCAGGGCTAAGCCCCTGCATTGCCTGTGGGTCCTCCTCCTTAGAGCCCCAGCAGATGATGGAGAGCCATCACGGAGACAGTCCACCCCACTGCAGCTCCCAGAGGGGGTGGTTGTGTCATCTCCAACCCCAGGTGCTTGATGATTGAGCCAGGCTTTGATGATCCTGCCTGAATTGCTACCAGAGTGCATTTAATCCCAAAGCTGCTCTTTGGAACAAAGTGCTGTTGGTAATATCTACAGACTTGCAAATAAGTGTGTAACTTGTTCTTCCCATTGAACTAGGGCAGGCTGGCAAGTTCTGTTCTTGCTTTTATAGGTATTCATGGAAAAGTGACTCTTCTGGGAAAACGTGTCTCATCCAGGAGTCAAGATAGCCCTTTAGATAGACTCCTCCCCAGCTTTTAAACCAGCTCCCTCTCCCTCTTGAGCATCTTTGAGCCCTCCAAGCAGACCTGCACTCCTGTGGGAGGGACAGCCTATTTGCATGGGGCTTTTCTGGATGGGCCTTTGAGCAACCTGGCTCATGGCAGTGGCTTGGAACTAGGTGAGCTTTAAGGGTCCCTTCAAGTCCAAACCAGTCTGTGATCCCATGCATTTGCCATTTATTTCCTGGTGAAGGGGTGAGTGTGGTGATTGGCATTTCAGAGGCTGGCAAGGTGGGATACAATTAGGAGCAGAGGTAGCTCTGCAGACAGGCTTTACATTGTTGCTCTCAAGGTAAATATTTTCCTTGAGTACACAGAGTCAAAGTACAGCTTACGATATATATATATATATATAGCCAGGGACAAACCACAGCTTGCCAGCTTTATTCTGGATCAGTGCTTGCCCCATCCTCTTCTGGGACCTCTCACAGTTCCAGCATGAGCAGCTGCTGCTGGGATGTTCTGCTTGAAGTCTGCTCTGCCAGCAGCATTAACGGAATCACAGCTAGGAAAGAGTCCGCAGAGCATGACCCCTGCCCTCTGTTAAGTTTTAAGCACTTGATTCTGTGTGGGGTTTTTATTTAGGATACTCTTGGTGTTTCTGTCACATCTAAAGGCCTGGATTTCACATGTTGCTCTTTATGAGCAATTCCCACCGGGTAATTATGCTACATGAAGAGATTAATTAACTTTATGAGAGGCACTGCCCCTGGCAGTGGAAATGGGAACAGCTTCTGTTGGCTGGGATGGATCTGTGCTGCAGCACGCTCGACTCCCCGGGCACTATGATGAAGCCAAAGGCCATTGCCCATGGGACGGCTCAGCTGTGTCAGAGTGCTTCAAACAGCCAGTGTCGTGGTGACCTTATTCCTCAGCGTTCTCCTGTTTAATCACTCTTCACTCTGGTGGCGTTTTGAAGGCCCTTGTCATGTTCCCAGTAACACTGCCCCTTGCCAAGGCACAGAGATGAGCGATGATGCATCCAAGGAAGAAGTGTTTTGTGAGCATCCCTTAGAGCTCCCCTTGGAGACACCAGGCAAAGCCTAGCGGGGCATTTTGGGGTGTTGGGGTGCCTTCCCCTTGCCAGAGTCCAATGCTGCTAGCCCAGGGCTGGCACAAGCAGCCACCTTGGTTAATTCAATACCAGTCTGTTGTCTTCGGATAGGGGGACAAGTGAGATACCTCTGGCAAACCTGAAACTGGACTTTGAATTTCACCCACAAGTCCCAGCTCCCCCCTGCACACCCAAAAAGCTTCCCCAAGCCCCAAACCCCTCATATCTTGACACCCCAACATCAGCCATCACACTGTGCTGCTGCAGCAAGGGCTGGGGCTTGTGTGGTCCATTGCTGCTGACCCATGTGTGGATTCAAACCTCTTGCTTGGATGAGATGTCAGCCTGGCCCCTGGGTGTAATTGTATACACACTCAGAGAGGTCTTTCTTTAATTTGGTAATGTGAAATTCCCTGCTTTGCTCAGAGTACAAAGTGTGTGCACAGGCAGCAAGCACAGTGTGTTCTTGGATGGCACCATGCAGGTACATGGCTCTGCCCTAAGAGGAGCAATTCAGAATTAGGATTTACCTTGGCATTATTCAATGCCACCTCATGCACAGATTGAACCTATCCCCAAGTCTCAGGTTTGCTGCTGTGTTTTTTGGAAAGAAAGCAGCTTAAAAAATAGATATTTATTTTAAAAAAATAAATCTCTTTTCTCTTTTTCTTCCTTTCATTCCTTTTCTTCTCTCCTTCTCCGCCTTCTTATTCTCTTCTCCTCCTCCTTATTCTCTTCTCCTCCTCCTTATTCTCTTTTCCTCCTCCTTATTCTCTTTTCCTCCTCCTTATTCTCTTTTCCTCCTCCTTATTCTCTTCTCCTCCTCCTTATTCTCTTCTTCTCCTTCCCAGGATCTGGTTCACTGGACCCATTACAGAGTCAGCACATTCAGAGCATTCCCTTTACACCGGTTCGGCTTCTCTGGGTAAATAACCGTCCCTAGGTGTGTCAGCGTTAGAGACCTTCTGATACATTTCATGCTGATGTGGCAGAACCAGGAGGGCTGAAGCAAGGTTTTCCCAGCAGAGATGGAGAGGTGCTGCTGGACCTTTGCAAAGTCCTCTTTGTAAGGTATGTGGGGTGTCTGTTGCTGGAGGAACACTCAAATGGGCAGAAATCAAAGGGGGGGGCTGTGGGAAATCCAAGTTCATTTTTCCATAGAAAGCTCCTTAAAATTTTTGGGGGTGGAGAGGGAGAGGAATTCCATATTCAAACCAGGAATTTTTCTCCTCCAGAAAAATCCATCACTTAGGGTGTAGGTTTTTACATGAGCGTGGAATGTGATTTTCTGGGAGGAGGCACTGCACATCAACAGACATGAACGGTGGATGATGCTGCGCTCGCTGGGGAGTCAGCACGTTCCGCTGGGACCTGGGAGATGCCTCCACCACTGGCCCTGGAAAAGCTGCATCCTCCCTCTGCCTGCATTTCTTCTCCTGGAAAGTGGGGTTGATGGCACTGCCTTTCCCTCCGAAGGGCTTCACAGCAGCTTGGTGTGACATACTGGAAACTGCCATTAGTACCATGTCTCTAATTCCACCACTCAAAGCCATGGGGTGATGTTTTCCCCCCTTATTATCTTTGTTGGCAGCTTTCATTGCACTGCGGAATAGAAGAAACCCCTTCAGGTCTTTGCTTTCCCTTCCTGGCTCTTGTGCCAAGATGTTGCAGATCCTCTGCCCACATCCATACCTCCAACCATGGGCACAGTTCACATTTTCCCATATTGCTTCTCTGCAAACCAAGCCCAGAGAGAAGAGGAGCTGTTGTGACAGGGAGATGGCTGCCAGTTTTGTTTTGGCCTTCAGGGCTATGAGCATCCAGTGGCTCTCAGGCTTTGCTGTGCAGTGTTTGTGGGGTGGGAAGCCCTGATGTTCTTCCCATGTGGTGTCCAACCTTCCCCAACTGCTTGTTCTGGCTTTCACCCAGGCAAAGCACTCATGGACTCCTTGGGTACCTCTCCTGTTTACACCAGTATCTTTGAAGCTTATGGCCTGTTACTAGATTGGTCAGAGATCAGCTGCTGATGGGAAGTAGAGAGATGGGTCACATAAGCCTACTTCTGTCCATTTGCCATCGGCACACATGGACACACTCTCATGCACAGCTGAAGCAATGGACGGTCTCTTCCTACCCCTGTCTTTATGCAGTCTGCACCAGGCAAAAGGTACCTGCAGAAGCAAAGACCTCTGCTCTCCCCCAGATGATGCTTCACCCAGGGGAGATGTGTTGCATGAGTTTCACCTTTGAGGGGCAGTTGCAATAGGCAGAGGATCCTTGTGAACGTGGGAGACCTTCAACCAGAGCAGCCTGACCCCAGAAGAGGCATCTCTTAAGCCAGAGGTACTTTCTGGCTTTATATTTGATCCTGCAAGTGCATTTGTGACCTCTTCATAGCTCTGCAGTGCTGGTATCCCCAGAATACCTTCAATTCTCCATCTGGGGCCATGTCCTGGGATTTCTCAAGGCTGGGAGCTGTGTTTGTTTCTGGCACATCAGAAGGACCTTTCTGGGCTGTTTTCAGTTGGATTACAATTTCCAGATGTTGAGTCAGGCAACGAGCATGAACCCTGCTGAGATTATACACGGGAAGTGAGAATAGTTCCCTTGATATCATCAGTGATTGCCCCATCACAATCTGTTAGTGGTGGAATAAGACAAGCTGCACGTCTCTGAATCACTGCAACCCTTCGTTCTGGACAGACTTTCCAAGTCCTGAAGAAGTTTCTTGCTAAGCCCCAGCTCCTGGAGTCATGTCAGTTTGTGTCCAGCCAAGCTTTCAAGAGACACATGAAGTTATCTGGACCTAAAGCCAGTCTGGGGAGGAAAGAGGGAGATTCTCCTGCATCCAATGTGGATGAAGAATGTCTGTAGGAAAAGACATCCCTACGCTTTTTTTCCTTGCCTAGATGAGAATGCCTGTTCTTCTAAGCTGTGTATAGCCCTGCTTCTGCAGACTGGGCACCGGAGTGCCACATTGCATGGTGAAGGATTAGGTAATTTCCTTCCCTTCATTTCTGGAAGGTGTTTTGATTAGCATAACCATTGTGTTCCCAAATTAGCTTGTGTTCCTGGCTTTGCCCTTAGGCTGGCTTTTCCTGTTACAAGCCTGCTCTGGCACAGTGATACTGCAGCATCTACAGCAGCATCTAATGGAGCAGCTGAGGTTGGGATGGATCCAGCTGCACTCAGTCTGCCAGCTGCCGTTCCTGAGTGACCTCAGGCTGATGCTGAGTTCTACAGCCCTGCAGCATTCCAGTGCCTGGCATAGCTGTGTGGAAACTTCCAAACAGCCCAAGCTTTGATGTGAGATTTGGGAGACCATGGCATGTGCTGGACCAAGACCAGGAGCAGCCAGGACAAACTCCATCCCTGCCATCATGGCAGAGGGAACGTTAACATCTGGCATGGGCTAAGGTGTGCAGCTCTGAGATCTCAAGCCATCCTGGTGAGCTGTGTCTGTCTTAGCATGTGAAACAATGCAAAGTTCTGGGAGCAAATTAAGAGCAGAATGTGAAACATTTACCAAGTGGCAATGAGATAGACATACACAAAGTGATGAATTGGGGCTCCTGAGTGCCATGGAGAGCAGGAGCTGCTTGCAGAACAGGTCTGGTTGAGTATGCAACTGGGAAGCTGAAGTCACTGGTTGGCATGTCTCTTTGGGGTCCGGCCTGATCCATGCCAGATGTACCAATTCTTGCCTTTATACAAAAGGAAAAGCTGCTTCCAGAGTCTCCAAAGGGATGAGTGTGGATGCAGGACAACATGGAGGATCAGCTTGGCTGGTAGACAACGCAGCACTGTGCCCATAGTGCAGGCAGCAGCCAAATCTGGAGCAAAGGACCCCCTCTGCTCTCATTGCTACCAGGTTTCTGGTGTATTTCTGTAGCATTAAGTTTCCCATGGTGGGAGCAAGGGTGGCAGGCACAATCCAAGTGCTCAGGATTGAAATGCATGGCTGAGCCCAGGCAGAGCTGACTGCTCTCCTGCAAGGAAACACGAGCCGTGCCTGTCTGCATGCTCAACCTCCTGGATATGGATCACAGTCCTACCCAAGTAGGATTTCATGGTCATCTTTGCAATGGCTGAGTCTGGACCGTCAGAAGAGGCATGGCTGCAGAGAGAGCCCTGCAGAGCTTGTGGCAGGGTTGATTTGATGACTGCTGCACAGAGCTAAAAATACCCCAGCGATGGTTATGAATTTAGGATAACTAATACATCCACTGAAGAGACCTGGAGCCATTCCAGGGCTAAACAAGGGCTTCTTTACCAACAGCCAAAGACTTGTGGATGCAAAAATAACTAGGGACTGAAAAACTTGAGCTGGAGCAAGGGATTTTCAAACTGAACCCAAGAAAAACTTTCTAGCGGTGAGGATGACCGTGGATAACTGCCAGTGCTCTGGTTGTTTTAACAACAGGGTACACAGACCTCTGCATTTGGGCTGGATGCTGCGTTGGGAGAACTAGTAGCTAGGGAGAATTCCTTTGATATGGGGTGAAAGCAAATTATACTGATAATATAGGATCCAGTGCCTGGGTCAGCAGCAAGAATCAGAGGGAAGCACCATGGTGGGAGGTATATGCTTGAGGTCTTAAAAAGAGGGAGGGGAAAGGCCCAAGAATAGGCTGTGGATGATGGGAAGAGTGCTGTGGGGTGGACCAGCTTTGAGCCACGTTGGTGGTGGTTTCAGGCATCCATCTACAGACCCGAAACAGAGCAGAGGGAGAAGGAGCTGAGGGAGCTGTGCCATGGTGGCAGAAGACACCCAGGTTCACATCCCAGCTCCATCTGCCTAGGGTTTCACCCTACACTGGAAGTGTTTATGCCTATTTCAGGTCCCTCTGCAGAAGCCATATTATCATAATTAGCCCAGAATGTTTCTCCATTAGTGTATTTTTTTTCTCTTCTTCCATCACATCAGCCTGCATGAAACAGTCACTTATTCTCCTTGCTGCTGTGTCGAGAAGTACCAGGCTGTGGGCAGGACCTGCTGCCTGTGCCCGGCCTGGCCTCAATGGCACAGCTTGTTCTCGATGCAAGGGGCAATGATGTGGATGCAAACCCCAGGGATAACCACGGAGAACAGCATTGATTGCCTCCCCCGAGAATGTCTGGCCACTGAAACACAGCATCAGTGCCCCACACAGCCACGGCAGGCTCCAAGGAGCAAGGTGGCAGGAGGCTGGAAGATTCCAAATTATTGCACTCTTATAATGCATGCATTCCTTAGTCTGCAGTCAGTGCCCAGAACCCAGAGTGTGCACCTCAATGTGGCCAAGGAGGTGCAGGAAAGGGAGAGATACAGCTTTTGGCTTGGCTGAAGATGTGGAGACCTCGAGACATTCTCACCCGAGCCCAGACCTTTAGTGTGATTTTCAAAGAATCCCAGACTGCTTTGGGTTGGAAGAGACATCAAAGCTCATTCAGTTCCATCCCCCTGCCACAGGCAGGGACACCTTCCACTGGACCAGGTTGCCCCAAGCCCATCCAACCTGGCCTTGAGCACTGCCAAGAATAGGGCAGCCACAGCTTCTCTGGGCACCCTGTGCCAGGGCCTCAGCACCCTCACAGGGAAGGTTTCATCCTAATGTCTCATCTCAATCTCCCCTCTGTCAGGTTAAAGCCATCGCCCCTTGTCCTGTCCCTACAGTCCCTTGTCAAAAGTTCCTCTCCAGATTTCTTGTCACCCCTTTAGGCACTGGAGCTGCTCTAAGGTGTCCTCGGAGCCTTCTCTTCTCCAGGCTGACCCAGCCGCGCTCTCTCAGCCTGGCTCCAGAGCAGAGCTGCTCCAGCCCTCGGAGCATCTCCGTGGCCTCCCCTGGGCTCGCTCCAACAGCTCCACGTTCCTCTTTAGGGTTCTCTCTGCTCTGTGGTGCCCGCACCCAACCCCTGGGGAGCCTCCAGGACTGAATCATCATCCCCACCCGCGGCAGGGAGCTCCCGCGTTTCCTCTCATCCTCTCCCGGCTCTTCCTCAGGGCACAGACGGATCTCCGGGACGCGGAGGTGCCTCCACTCGCGGGGACTGCACCCCCCAGCGCCGCCCCGTCCCGTCCGGCGCGGTCCCGTCCCGCCC
>JAOEHY010028010.1:0-12742 GCA_025447955.1 Psilopsiagon aurifrons | reverse complement strand
GCGCCTCAGCACCCTCACAGGGAAGAGCTTCTGCCTCAGAGCTCATCTCAGTCTCCCCTCTGGCAGCTTAAAGCCATTCCCCTTGGCCTGGCCCTACAGGCCATTGTCCAAAGCCCCTCTCTAAGTTTCCTGTAGCCCCTTCAGGCACTGGAGCTGATCTCAGGTCTCTCCTTCAGGAGCCTTCTGTTCTCCAGGCTGACCCAGCCCTGCTCTCTCAGCCTGTTTCTTCAGCCTTATAATAACAAATCTTTGAGTCACTGGGTATGAGCGCTGATATGTGCCCCTGCCCCCTCAAGGGCACAGTCTTTGCTAAGCTTTTAGCATGTTTTTCTGTAAAAGGCCAGGTTGGGTAGGAGAGCAGCGCTGCACTTACTAACAGAGCAGCGCTGCGCATGCTAACAGAGAAGTGCTGCACTTGCTAACTCAAATGAGGCTGCAGTTTGCAAGACTGACTGAAAAACAATGAAAGAATTGAAAAGCTCTCTGGCAATGCTGACAAGTGCATTGCCTGAGATGTATTGAAGAGTCGCTGAGTTTCGGGAGGGTGAGGAGGAGCTGTCAGGTTTTGACACCTCTGAATTCTGAGCCACTGATGTAACTTCTTAAGAGGGCTACTTTCTGTGCAACCTCTGATTTCCATCTAAGGTTTTACTGTAGTATGCTATTACTTAAGTATGTAGAGCAACTTTCTGTTGTTTGTAGAGCTGACAGCCTGTGTGCAAATTTCCTGTACCTGAACATATTTCCTACAGCACAAGCAATGATATAATATGCAGCTCATTGTAGAAATAAAAGTATTTCCTTTAAAAAATCAGCATTTAGACATAGCATTCAGCACACACGATCATGCCCTGCACGTGCTAGGACTTTATGGCTAAATGGCGAACTAGTGTTCTGTGTGAGTGAGTGAATGTTGAACAGCCTTGGCAGAAAGACTGAACGAATTAATTTTTAATCCAGGCAGCAGATAGTCACTATGCTGCACTTTTAATGAGCAATTGGTTGCTTCTGGTTTCTTCTTTCAATCTTTCCAATGAAAGGCTTCGAAGACAGAAAGGGAGGAAATAATCACTCCTTTATGTTCTTTGCTACCTGTTGCTTTAATGGAATGGTAAAGAAACACAGTAGCTGGAGTTTTTCCCTTGAGAATGTGGGGGAAGAAGAAGCAATGAAGCTTATGAAGTAGAAAAGAGTTTGTGTGGTAGAAAGAAGTAATTGAAAAGGGGGAAAGAGACTATGAAAGCTGGAATCACTAACTTGTGCATGGCAAAGAACTGGAGGAAGTGTTTGAAGCAGGCAAACTAGAAGGTGTCCATTTAATTTTCTGATTAAACCAATCCCAAAGAGCTGCTAATTGAAAGTACGTCTTAAATCCCTCTGATTCCATATTCCCATTAGTCCTTTTCCATGATCTATGGCAGTCTTTAAACTTTTTTGGAATAACAAATGCTAATGTGCCATTCATGGAGTACAGCATAAAATTGTACCCTCCTGACTTTCTGCGGACAAATGCATGAGTCTGGAGATCAGTGACGTTTTGGTTTGTGTCTCTGATTTGTTTGTGTTTTTTTAGGCACAAACAGGTACTTCAGGAAAGTAGCCATGAAAATGGGTTTGAATGTAGTTTTTGTTGACTGTTCAAATGTGAAATGCCTGGAAGCTGCAATTACACCAGAGACCAAGGTAGGGGAGAGGGAAATTGCTGAACTTATTTGCTTAATGTCGTTAAACAGTTCCATTCTTGCTCTTGGTTTAATGGGTGTACGTGTCAAGCAGAGGGGGCTTCAGGGGTGGCTTTTGTGGGGACAGATTGAGGCAGAGCTGGCTCCAGCATGTCTTCACTCCTGTCCACTTGTTGGTGGTGCTTCATTGACAATACTTAGAAGGATAAAAACAGTATGGACAGCGAGAGGAGAAGGGAAAAGGTCAGAAACGGCAGAGGGAGCAGCAAGGTCAGAGGAGGAGGGGATGCTCCATGGCACTGGAACAGATAAATAATCTTCCACTCTAGTGGAAGATCACTCAGCTGGAAAAGGCTTACGAAGTTTTGGATGTTAAGACTTTCATGAGGCTATGTCAGGCCTTCTTCACATGCAACGTGCTGAGGTTTCCCAAAGCTTTGGTGTTATTCCCTTGTATCAGTTACTTTTATGGAAAATATTGCCTCTCCCAAGAGCCATCAAATCCCAGACTGTTTTTGATTGGAAGGGACCTTAAAGCCCATCCAGTTCCAACCCTGCCACGGCCAGGGACACCTTCCACTAGAGCAGCTTGCTCCAAGCCTCATGCAAGCCTTGAGCACTGCCAGGGATGGAGCAGCCACAGCTTCTGTGGGCACCCTGACTTTCTTCAGCAGGGATGCTGTCTTATTGCCACTCTGCAAACCTGCAAGAGAAGCTGCCACTCAACAAATTAACATTTAAACCACTTGTGTCTTACATGTGTATCATCACCAGCGCTTTAAAACCTCTAATCTGACATTTTGTGGTGTTGAATTACTATAGCTTGTGTGGATCGAAACACCCACAAACCCGACAATGAAGATCGTTGACATTCAAGCATGTGCAGATGCAGTGCACAAGCATAAAGATGTTCTTCTGGCGGTAGACAACACTTTTATGTCTGCATATTTCCAGGTAAACGTTTTGTTTTCAGTTACCCCATTATTTCAGTGTATTAAAAGGTGCAGTTTTTTAAATAGAAACACCACCATGGGACTCTAGTTTTGATCTATGTGTTGTAAAATTATGTGTTCTGTTTTTAAATACAACCCATGTGCTGTGCTATTTACATTAGTAAGGATGGTATGAGCAGTACTTTGTAGCTAGCCATATCCCAGTATGATACCAGCAAGCCCAGTATAGCTCAGCAGTCCAATAAACACACTGAATCGGGTAAGCCATTCAAAAATCAGGTTTTTTTAGTTCTCACTGATGGAAGTCGTAACAGGCCTATTAAAAAAATCCTGCTTCCTAACTTTGGCCTTTTTATACCAGTTCTTTTGTATAAGCTGTTTATGATCCGTTCTGAGCCACTTAATATTCTGAAAAGAGCTGTGGAAGAAAAAGTTAAACCAAGCAAACTTTATTTCTTTTGAGACATTCAATTTACCTTTTTCTTCACTATTTTGTTGAATGTATGGCTTAAAAGTTTGTCATTTTGATCTCAAACAACTAGCGTAACTTTTCTGCTTGGATAACTAGAATACATTAAGTGAAGACAATTCAACTTCGAAGTCTTGTTCATCTTAATGTGGGCTAGAAATATGCATGTGTATTTCCCAGGAGACGAAGCTATTTTGGGTCTAAAGTAAAACCTTTTTATGAGTGTAAAAGCAAGGTGTCTGCTTTTGTTAAGAACACTGAGATCTTTGTAAATTGAGAGAGCTTTACGGAAGGTGTTAATGCTTTGCCAGAGCAGCACTTGAGTTTATCTTCTCCATACCAAAGACTTGGCGATTTCCCCTTTGCAACATATATTTCTTTGGCAAGACAAGTTTGAAAGAAGCAAAGTGAGCATCTGGATATATGAGCTAGTTAATGTGGCTTTTATTGGCCTGGTGCTAAGAGAAAGTCAGTTGTAATGATTAATTCTAAGTAATAGGTAATGCCTTTAAACCCTCCATACTGCTGCTGATGCACTGTGCTGAGAAGATCCTAATTTGAGAGTGGTTTTCGTAGCACTGTTGAGTGTAAGAGGCACTGGTGTTTATGCTGCTGTTCTGGCTGCACACCAGGAATGCACATCATCCCCGTTCCTTGACTAGGTGCCCACGGTTAAGCTGACAGCAGCCTTTCATTCTAAATCTGCTTTGTTACCATTTAACATGTTGATACTTTTCAGCCTTTGAAATGTATTTGTATTATGTGCAAAGTCCTTTACTTAGTGACTGATTAAAAATATTGGTCATTGCTTGTCTCCCACCAGCATCAACCTTTGTTTCACCTTAGAAAGGCTTCTGAGAGGTCAGGGAAGAGAGACCTCTTCAGGTTTCAGCTGCTCTTTCAGTGCTGTATCACCAATACTGATATCACCAATACTGATATCTAGACAGTAGTGCAGATCTTTTGCTTTGCAGACTGCATTGAGGCCTTCATTTCCTAAACAAACACACCTTAGTATTTCTTATCCCTGCCTCAGCTAAGCAATAGAACAATTTTTTCACCAATATGAATGTATGTTGGATGCATTCAGTCACTCCACCCCTGAAACCAGTGGGAATTAGGCCAGTGCTTTTAAATTACATCTTATCTTGGGCTCTTTTTATTGTGCTTTTCTTGAACTCAAAGTGCTTTCCTGTACTATTGTTTTGTCACATATTCTATCTTCATTCTCAGGGTTTTGTGTTTAAGGTCTTAAGTTTTTGTGGTTTTTAGTTTCTTCACCTACTGTTACTTTCTGTGTTGGATCACAGCCTTTCTGGGTAGCTTGGAATGAACCACAGTACACATGAGCTTTAATCAGACCTACTGTTTTCATTCAATTTCAGCGTCCTTTATCTCTGGGGGCTGATATTTGTATGTATTCTGCCACCAAATACATGAATGGTAAGTATGTCACTTTGACCCAACTCAGGCTGGCTGTTCAAGAGCCATTCCGGCTGTGGGCAGTTCATAGAATCAGACTGGTTTAGGTTGGAAGGAGCCTTAAAGCTCCTCCAGCTCCAACCCCTGCCACTGGCAGGGACACCTTCCATAGAGCAGTTGCTCCAAGCCCCTGTGTCCAACCTGGCCTTGAGCACTGCAGGGATGGGGCAGCCACAGCTTCTCTGGGCACCCTGTGCCAGCGCCTCACTAGCCTCATAGTTCACAAAGACAGCGTGCCTTCTGGTAATTCTTACATGGCTCTTTAGAGGACATGGACCATCGAATAGACCATTAGTCTTCATAGCTCCTAAACTATCCCTGGGAGAAGGAATATTGACCTGACTTCAGGCAATAGGCCTAGAGGTGTTTATAGCCATGTTGGTTTTAATTTGACTACAATAAAGCAACTGGCTTCAGTAGAAGGCAGTGGCTAGAAATTGTGTTAAGGTTCAAAGGAGGTTTCATTCATCTGTGGTGGAGCCTGTCCTAAAACACATTCACTGTGGTGTGTCCCAGGCAGCTCAGACATGGAGCTAAAGCGATGGGATGTCCCTGGTGGTGTGGGTAGAAGGGGAAGCTTTCTGGCTGGTGTTTGCCCTTGCTAAGACAGCTCAGCAGGACACGCCTGATTCCCGTACCCTGGAATTCCCACTTTCTGGCAGTTGGCTTGGGAAGTGTCTGGGGGCACAGGGCAATGCTTTAGAAAAAGCTGAAATCTGCCTTACAGTCTTTGTGCTGCACAGGGAGGACAGATGGAGCCATGGCAAGGAGCACAGTGTCTCGCAAAAAAGGGACTGTATTAGCAACAAGACTGAGAAAATAAGGGTTTGTGGCATTACCCTGGAGCTGATGGAGTGGCTGATTCTGTTCTTGTCTCCTTGTGGTTTTAGGGCATAGTGATGTTGTAATGGGACTTGTTTCAGTAAACTGTGATGATCTCTACGAAAGGCTTAAATTCTTACAAAACTGTAAGTAGTCAATATAAGAAATACCTCGAAATCAGTTGTGTTCAAATGTACCAGTTTGTAATGGAAAGCATGTTACACTCACACAAGTATGAAACCTATCTAGAGATGTAGCTCAGGCATTTAAATGTCCAGAAGTGTAAATGGCCAGTGAGGAAGTGGTAACACAGATGTAAGAATCCTGAATTCTCTTCCCTGCTTTTCACTGGCCTTACACAAACACATCTTTTGGTGTGCCCCCCTGGCTTCTCTCTCAGATAATGTTAACTCCACGTCCTAGTGCTTCTAACGCTGCGAGCAGGGCAGGTTATTCCCCACTTGTTCACCAGGGGCTGCTGAGTGGGAGGAATTGTCTGGGGCAGAGGCAGCACTCTTGGCCACAGAACTGTAATTCCCTCTGTCCCTCCTTTCCTGAAAGCATCGGATGCTGTCCTCATGGGCAGCACCTGCAGTAACCTGGAGCACGACTCCTTACCAAGCCTCTCTTTAGGTTGCAGTTAAGACCATGGCAGAAAGCACCATCATTTCCTATGTTATCTTGATGTTATATATGAGGAAGTATAGAAACATTTAAATTACACCTTTATTTAGTTCCACCTAACTCATATCAAGTACTTCTGGGTTTTTAAACTCATACACACATCAGGGGATATGCCTATGTAGTTTTCTTATATAGGTTGATTCTAACAATTTGACCGCCTCTTAATTGTACTGAATACATTTTTGTGTAGTATTCTGTCTGCCCTCTGTCTACAATGGAGACTAAAGGTGTATTGTGTCTAATACATTTAATCCTTGAGTCTTCATCTTGTTAATCGAGCTCATTAATTGGCTGGATTACCCTGTGTGTGTGGTGAGGAAGGCAGATTGCATCAGATCTCTTTCCACTGGTCTTGTCCTAACTTTAGGAATTTGGAAGGTAGGACTTCATGAAGTTTCACTAAACCCTCCCCCACTTTGTTGTATGCTTTAATTTCTGTAGCTCTTGGAGCCGTTCCATCCCCCTTTGACTGTTACATGTGCAACCGTGGCCTGAAGACATTGCCCATCCGGATGAAGCAACATTTCCACAACGCGTTGGCTGTTGCTCGGTTCCTTGAGTCAGATTCTCGGGTGGAGAAAGTCATTTTTCCAGGTATGCTGGCAAGACTTCAGAGTGGGTGACGTCTGGAGTTGGGCACTGCAGTGCTACGTGTAGCTTGTACACTCTTCATCTTGGGTGGCTCTGGGTTGGGTGTCCACCTTGGCAATGGCTGTTTCTGCATTGCTATGGGTGAGCTGCTATACCCTTTGAAATGATGGCAATTAAATTGAAGCAACTTCTCTGGCTTTCAGGTTTGCCTTCGCATCCTCAGCATGAGCTGATCAAACGGCAGTGTACTGGCTGTCCTGGCATGATCACCTTTTACATTAAAGGGAGCCTCAAACATGCTGCTGCCTTCCTCAAGAATTTAAAGGTAAATGATGGTAAATGCACGCTGCTTTAGAGGGACTGAGACTGTGCTTCTGAGAGTGATAAAGGAAGTGGTTTTTCTTGGGGGGGGGGAAGAGTCTTTTTCTGGACTTGCAAAGCTCTTGAAGTCTTTTGGGTGTAGCCATCCCTAAATAATAGATTATTTGTAAAGGGAGGCTAATGAGAGGGAAGTAAAGGATGCCTGAGCTCATTTGAAGTGTTTGTTTGCACAGTAGGGTGTAGTATATCCAGGCCTACAAAGGGCCTGCATGCCTTCTGTGGAAATAGCTGTAAGATTTGAAAGCAGAGGAGCTGGGGCTGGTGTAATACTGTTGTAATATTTCAAAGCACTCATCAGGGCAAAATCCCATTGAGAAATGACATGAATCATGAAACAAAGAGGGAGTCCCTCAGATTGGAGAAGACTCGTTTGTTTATTTTGCCTAAACACAGGCTTTTGCCTTTGTCTTTGCCATGTATTAATTCTGCCTGTACTCTTTAATGTGGTGGCTAGTCTTGATCTCTGGTTTATTTGCATCCTGCACTTGTGTTTTTACTGGCTTGTTCCTGGAAAACAAATCAACATATAATAGTCAAGAAAGGAAAATTCGAACTTCCTTCTCCTCCCTGTCTTACTTGCCAGCAAATGTCATCAGCTGAAAATAAATTTACTGAAGACATGGTTTTCCCATAAAATACTATTTTATATGAGAGAGAGCATTTAATCCTGGCACAGGAGGTCTGCCAGCTTGGACAGAAAGGGTCAGGAAATACATCCCAGGAGAAGCAAGCTCGTATGAGTATACTCAGTTCAGCCCTTTGACTTGGATAGCCATCAGCTTGTCACTAGGTTGGTACAAAAGTAAAGCCATTTCCTTAATCCATGACGAGAAGAGAGTTATTTAGTTGATAGGTTTAGGGTTGGTTTGTTTAAAGGGGAAAAAAGTGAAAACGACCATCTGGAGCTGCAGGGGAACATTGAGGGCAGTGAGTGCATTCACAGCAGACACACTGTGAATCTGTGTTTGATGCAGCTGGCTCTTTAGAGGGCCCTTTGTCACCCAGGAATGCGTGCCCGTAATTCAGAGATCACTGCTGAAAGAAGGGGGTATAAGGATAGGGTATAATCACTTAAACCTCAGCTGACATTTGTGAGATCTGGGTCTCTGTTCAGGCAGGCTGCTCTATCCTCTGAGCAGAGTGAACTGGCAGTGCCCGGGCAGAGCTGCTCCCTCCTGCTGTGCTTTTTCCCTTCTGCCCTTCCTCCACGCTGCCCACATGTTGCACTGTAGGAGCTACTCCTGAGTTACGTTTGATCAACACAGGCATGTTTTAGTTTCAGCTTTGCATCAGTGTCTCTTCAGAGCCTTTTTAGGAGAAGTCTAAATCTTAGTTATCACTTACCCGCTAAATGTAGAATTCGTACCCTAATTACAGGTGATACCTTTTATAATATAAAAATGATCATAGAAAACCCCCTTCACATTCCTTTTCTCTTAACTGTCTCTTTCCAAGCATTCAGAACCTCACACTTGTTATGTTAACTTGATTTTCCCGTAGGTTTTTGTGCTGGCTGAGAGTCTGGGTGGCTATGAAAGCCTCGCAGAGCATCCGTAAGTCATCCTTCATCTTAAAAGCCTAAAACCAGCTGCGCAGTAACAGAAAATTGTTATGGGAGTTCTAAAACTTTCGAGTCCACACAGCCAAGATATTCGGCATGTAACTGAGATCCAAGGATAGACTATTGTGTAGCACAAAGCCCAGAGGCTGCTCCAGAAATGAGTGTGGCTTTAGTGAATGTGAGTGTGATGCTGAAAGGATTTCCACGTTTCCTTTTCTCAGCTGGGGGACTGAGATGTGACTTGTTACTGTGATGATAAGAAATCAGCGTGTGTTTGAGCAAGTAGTGAGCAGATTTGGTCACGCTGTTTAGGAAGAGCTCTGTTATTCTGCCTGCTTACACAAGAGGGCATGATCAGTATGCAGCATAGACTGTCTCCATTTCAGGGGAATTTTGTGGGAATTTAGTAGTGCTTAGGTGCCCCTATCTAGGTTAAAAGGTGAAAAAATAGGATTTTTATGGAATTAGATTATTTCACTAAAATCCAGTTTGCTTTTCAAAAAGATACACAGAAAGTTATGACTAAATTTGTATGCTTAATCTTTTCAGTTATTCATTTGACAATAACTGCAGATCTTAAAGCACTCAAGCAGTTCCATTCCTGTGGCAGGCGGTTGGAACCGGGTGGTCTTTAAGGCCCCTTCCAACCCAAACCATTTTGGATTCTAGGAGTTGAAAGGTAATTGTGAATTGGTGGATGTCAGTGACTGAGCACATGGGGTAAATAGCTCCTTACCTATATCCTCCATAGCAGATGGAACAAACTCTTCACTGTAAGTGGGTACAGTTTGACAAGTGATCCAAGAAACCAGAAGTTAAAAGAAAATCAAAAACTGAGGAGATTTTACACTGGAGATTGTCTACTGCAGCTGTTTCTCCATGTGCTTAAAGCAGAGCTTTTAGGTAGCCTCTTCTAGGAAATAAAATAAAAATTAAGGAATAGGAATAGGACTTTCTCCTTTTTCAGGTCCAGATTAAGTGTTCACTTCTTACTCATCAGTAGTGGCTTGGAAATACTGTACTGGGAGGTACAAGTCACTGACTTGTCTGCAGTTCATGTAACTTAGTGTAGCGGAGGACATGAACTCTTTGCATCTGTGGGTTAATCAGCAGGTGGGACCCAAAAGGTGTAAAAACCTTCATGTATTTCCGGGGAATGCTGTTCAGGAAACCAGTTGGTTTGGTCTTTACTGATAAAACTAAAAACTTCTTAGGAAAAAGGCTATTTTTTTTCCTCCAGGGCCATCATGACTCACTCCTCAGTGCCTGAGGAAGATAGAGAAGCTCTTGGAATCAGTGATACATTAGTTCGCCTGTCGGTTGGTTTGGAAGATGAAGAAGACTTACTGAAAGATCTAGATCAGGCCCTGAAAGCTGCAGTAAGTGTGTTGTTACCTTAGTGCCATCACTCTCAAAATGCTTTCCCCTCTGGTTCTCTGCCTTTCTCACTAAACTATCTGCTGTTAATTCTTGCTTCACTTGATTTAATCATAAGGGTACCTTGCAGAGTGTGTGTAAAGCTTTAGCTGTTAGGTTTCTCTGTGCCCCAAGGTTTACAGTCCTTGCCAGCCACCATCTGAGTTGACGTAAATTCAGTCAGGATGTCCCTGGCCCCTGGTTGATGTGGATTACCCACTAAAGTGAGGCTGAGGGGAGACTCTCAGGTAGGCATGGAAGTGCCTAGTGCATGCTTCTCATGTTCCATGTCATAGTTTTAGAGGGTTGAAATATATTAAGGAGTTTCAAGCAAAGAGCTTCCATCAGACAGTAAGTCAGATATTGGAGTAACCTATTTCATTTATAAGCACTACTTCTACTTCTCTACCCAACCTGCTGGATTTGAGACAGTAGATTAAAATTGTTCTTTATTCATGGTAATGAATGTGATGCCACATAGTGACTTTATTTCTCAAGGCAGCTCACCTAAAATGCATGAGGTGTAGATGTGTTTGTGTATGAGTATACACACATAGAATCATAGAATCCTAGTTTGATTTACTTTTTGTCCCTCTATTTTTCACTCTCCTTTTGTTTGGTGATAGGGAAAATTAACTATAGTGAGGGCATGTATTTCTATATGCCAGCACAGAGCATGAAGATAATCCAATGCTAAAATGTACCTTATATATGAAAAGGAAAGCAAAAGCAGCACAGTTGATACAGGTGCTTAGCATAATTGTCTCTCATTTTTCCTTCTTGCAGTTTGCAGAGTGTAAAGCTTGAAGTTTCAAGCCAGAACTTGGAATTGAATGTGGAAATGCCTAAGGAAGATGACATGGAAAGCCAAATTGCTGATGATTTTCCTTTGATTTGTCTTTGAGAATTTGAATCTGTTCAGTGGAATCCGTGGATCCCTGGGGATCCTTGTGCTGTAGGTTTATCGTGCTGCTGCCAGGCTGTGTTTGGTCTGTGCACTGTGGCACACAGCCTGGGCGTCCCTTCCTGTTCTGTTGTAATCCCTGGGGTTTGGAATAGCTGTGCCTGAGAGCAGCCAGGTGTGCACTCAGGAATACTATCCTGGCTCTCTCAGTGAGGGTAGTCTTTGTGGTGCTGGTGCTGCAGGGCTGTTCTGTCAAAGGCTTGGTTAATGCAACTGCTCCTCAACTGCTCAAGGGGCTTTTCTCATCTCTTCTAATGCCACAGCCAACTTGAGAACTGCAGATTTAGATATTTGTTGTTTAATTGGGTTGGAAATGTGACTGAATGTTTTTTCTCCTGTTGTTATCTTACGGAGCGTTGAAAATGAAGCAAGATCCAATACCTGGTAAACAATGGGAACTTTTTAGAGTGGATTCTTTCACTTAAAAAGAACAAAATCATCTAATGTCAATTATGGTAACGATTTGATTTATATTTGGAACTGGAATAGTAATTAAAATATGCTTTGAATTCCCCTGATGTATTGATTTGATCTTCTCCTGTACCAGCACTCCAAATCAGGTGATGAAATGACCCTGGATTTGTGTAAATTTTCCTGTGGGAGATTGATGTCACTGATGTTTTGACATTTGTCAAGAAAAAAGATATGAATTCTACTGTATGACAACTTCTGCAAAATGCAGTATTCAGGCCAGGAATATTCAGGTGTCTCAGGGTGGAGTAGGTGGTGGGTCACCATGTTTAGGTATTGGAAGACTGTTGTAACTTCTAACAGTCTTGATTATCTGGAATGATGAACTCCTGGGAAAAGTGAGCTGAAGGTGTGCATGCCCAGCAAACAGCCCTCTAGAAATGGGGACAAGAACATACTTCTTAGCAAAATGAGTCAGGCACCGTGATTCCTGACTCACCAGGACCCTGCAGCACCTCATTGCATGGGAGTATAATGAACAAACTGGATAAGATGCTATAGGGGATGTAGGTGGGTGGGTGGTATGAAAATGGGGAGCTCTTGTTACTTTTAGAAAGCCCAGAACTGGTAGTGAAAAGCCTCAAGGGCATGGGGGGTTTACTGTGTGAGTACTCTCCTCTTCCCTTTAGTAAAAGCTGTCTCTTCCCTTTAATCTCTTTGAAATTATCATGCCTGCGGTTGCAACATTTTTTGATGAAATATCTGATTTAATTTCTATATTCCCAGTCCTGCTGGTTTCTGTAATGTCTTCGTTAGCAAGGAGGTAACTAAAGGAAAAAGGGTAGGTTTAGGAAGGATAAACTGCAGAGGAAGATGTGCCTGCACCTGAGGAGTTCGCGGGGAGCTGTGAACATCCCCTGTCTGAAGATGTGCTGAGGCCGCAGTGATGAGCTGGGAGCACCATGCTCCCCAGAGCGAGCAGTAGAAGGTGAGAAGCTTTCATCTGCCCACTCCCCAGGAGATCTGGAACCAGGAGTAACTGTTCCATTATTATTCACCTCTCTGAATACCCTTTTTCAGTGTTTGCAAATCAGATCACAAATGCCCAAATAGAATTGCACGGAAATGCCGAATACGGAGCTGCTAAGTAACACCTGAGCTTGGTTCATGGCTGGGTAGAAAAGGAGAGCTGAGCCCTGGGATTCTGAACTGCACTTTGGGGATGGACGAAGTGAATCCTGAGGGAGGACCAGAGGAGCTGTGGCTGCCCCATCCCTGCAGTGCTCAAGGCCAGGTTGGACACAGGGGCTTGGAGCAACTGCTCTA
>JAOEHY010028009.1:31458-45580 GCA_025447955.1 Psilopsiagon aurifrons | reverse complement strand
GAATGGGTTGCCCAGGGAAGTTGTGAATGCTCCATCGCTGGTGGTGTTCAAGACCAGGTTGGACAGAGCCTTGGGTGGCATGGTTTAGTGGGAGGTGTCCCTGCCCATGACCAGGGTGTTGGAACTGGATGATCTTAAGGTCCTTTCCAACCCAAACTATTCTATGGTTCTATGATGTTAAGTTCTGTGTCAAGCTTTGTCTTGCCAGGCAAGTAGAGAAGTGGAACAGGCCCATCTTTCATTCTCCTGCCACTAGGCTGTACTCTTTCACCAAATGGATGCTTAAAACATTGGCACTTCTAGAAATAAGAAGCGAACTGGATTTATTGTCTAAATATGTAGGAAGTGGATATGCTAAAAGTACTTGCTGTGGAAAAAGGCCCAGCAACAAAGAAGATATTTTTTCTCATAGGTGCATTGAATAAACCAAACAGTGGTTTTGCAAGCTTAGAGAAACAGCTTCTGTTCAGGGATTTATTCTGAAAGCATGGGAGAAGGCAGAGGTGTTTCAGAAAAGCTAGCTGCCTAGGTGTGAAAGCCCATCATCTGTTTGGTTCTTGAACATAAGTCACAGAGGCTCTTCCAAGAAAGAGACCTGTTGATCACACCCAAGCTGATACTAAGAGCTCACTGGAATTCATGTAAGATCATCCAAGAAGTTTGTTTTTCACAGTTAGCACCAGGGTATGGCCCAGCTTTGTAGGGATCAGTTCTGCTTTGTGCTTACTTGCTGGCCTCTTCAGTTTGCAGGGTGGTGGTTAGAAGAGAGAGCACCACCAGAAAAGACCTAGGGAGGGGAAGAATAAAGAAGGGGAAAAATAGCTTCAGGACATTTTAGTGTTCTGTAGAAAAAAGGGGAGCAGATACTTTCAATCACAGTTTTTCTCAGACGTCATATTCTGATCAGTCTCCATTCAGTAGTTCAACTTTCCTTGCTGATAGAAAGAGGAGAGCCCCAGAGCCTCAGCTGCCCCCAAGGCTGCTGTGAGTGCTCTGTAGTGTATGTAGGGAAATACTGGCTTTGTTTTGAAGCAGTGAACACTGATTTTGTATATGAAGAGGAACCCAGCACATTGCAGAGGTCAGTATCAAGATTCCTTTTCCTTCCCTTCTGTCCCACTGATCTGACAAATGAAGGTGGTAGTATATTGCCAGGGAGGACTTTTCCAGTGAACCCATTAGTGATGGGGAACCAGGGAGTTGTAAAGTGGTCTCAGGAGCTTCAAAAACGGAGAAGCTAGGACATAAGCTGTCTTCTGATTCTGTGATGGAGTACAAGCCTGAGACCATAACATCCAGTTCAGACCTGACATGCTAGGCAGTCTTGGAAAAATTAGCTCCATATATCTTCTCATCTAGCCAGTGCTTGGATTGTTCTCACAGGGAGGAAGGATAAGGTTAATCTCAGTTGTAATAATTTTGATTCATCCTTTCTCGTTTTACATCTCCTGCACTTCTGACATTGGCAGCTTCTGTCACTGACATCTGTGGGAGTAGGAATTGTCAGTGAACGATTCTTCCTCTGTGTTTCAGTGATGATTTTGATGTCAGATTTGCTCTGTAACCATGGCTTCTTCCCCCTCTGTTATTAGAATTATCTTTGTCAAGTTTATCTTGTTGGTTTTTAACAGAGATGCTGTGTTTGCTGAATATATTTGATTTTTTTAAAAAGTTTTTTTCATAAGAAATGTTAATTAATATGAGTGAGTCTTACTGAATATGTGAGTCCTCTGTGTTCTGCTTATCCTAATTTTATTCCTTTATCTTCCTTTTTTCACTTTGCTCCTGATGGGCATGTTAGAGAATTAAGAGGTACTGTATGCATGTTTCAGCATGGAAATATGGCTTTTGTTGTGCATCTGTAGAAGGGGGTTAGAGAAGGAGAGAGTTATTCAGAGAGATATCTGTATCAAATGCTTTCCTGACTCACTCTTGTGCTACGTCAGTTTCTGAACAAAGACTTACTGGTCTTTTTTTATATCTCTGTTATTCTTGGCTTTCCTTCCTTACCTCATAATCCTTGTAATACCATATTCTTTGTTAGATCCAGTATTGAGGCAGTAGTACTGTACTTTTACCTTGCAGACTTGTGCATACAAGCACATTTTACTCTTTTACTTTAAACACGGAAATACCTACAATGAATGAGCCTGGATCTAAGAGAAGCACTGGTAATACGTTTCCACTTCCTACATCATCTTTTTTGCCTATGATGTCCTTCATATATGCATATTGGACTGAGCTCTGGCATTTCAGTAGGGGAAGATTAATTTAGAGCTGTTGTATGCCATATGGAATATTATTATTAGAATGACACTGATCCCAGGCTATGCGTAGAATTGAAAACATACAAACATAGAAACGGTCAGAGCAAATGTAATACCCAAGTTTGACACTTCCCTCTGTGCACATGACCCTCAGAGGTAGGTTCACATACTCCTGGCTGGCACCTCTCAGCCTTCCTTCCAAATTAACCCATGACTTCAGCAGTTTTGTTAGGAAAAACGTACAAAGATGACCCTAAAGTTTCACAGCTACTCCATTGCAGTTACTGCTCCTGCTTACATGATCAAACTTTGCATGGTTTGCACAAGTTTGTAAATCATGCCAGATTTTGATGGTATAATTTAATTTCTGTGACTGAAACTTGTCTGAAACTCTCATTCATCAATAAATGCTACTCAGGTATAGCTTTACCATCAACTCCTTGTAATGCAGAATAAGCATACTTTTAGTATACTGCAGGACTCAGCCAGTTTTGGTGTTGACGGCACAGCATCCTCAAGTTGTGAGGACATCTCTCTGGGGAAAGCATTGCTTAGTAGTGATCTTTCTGTTTTAAAATCCAGGCTTTGAATTCGCTCCACTGCCATAAGCAAACAGACTCGCTGTTCTTGGGTTGTGTAGCCTGTTGCCATGCAGTAGCCATGAAGTGGCCTCTTTTCAGTGACAAAAGTGAATGAATTAGGCCCCAGCTGCCTATAACTCTGCAATGTATTTGGGGGGTTTTATTGGAGGGGTTTCTTTTGGTTCGTTGGAACACAAGGTGCTCTTCAAGTGTCAAATCTGTTGTAAATGGTGTGAATGCTATGATTTCTTAGTAACCTGGAGAAAACTAAGCAGTCATTCCCTTTGTGAGGTAGCCTGTTTAAAGTAAATGCAATCTTGTGCCCCATTGGCATTGGCACATTTCTAGTCTGAAGTTAGTTAAAGGAGATATAGAAGTCTCTTTTTAAAAGTAGTACTGTTACACAAGTATTTATGTAAAAGTCATCTGCTATGCTCCTCACATGTGAAAGTCAGTCTAACAAGAGCCCTGTGGCTGGGTTATAAACAAAGCTTTGGAAAGGAAAATGCTGGATGTTGTTTAGAATATCTCCCTGCTGAAATGAGGAGAGCAGTGCTCCCGTGTTGTTTAAACAGGAGTAATTTGCAAAGAGCACTCTGTTATTGGAGATGGCCGCTGGGGCTGGCAGGAGCCCTGAGAGCTCATAAGCTGTGGTGTCACTGCTGTTTGTCAGATGTGTGTTCTTGTCAGCTGGGAGTATGAAAGTTATTGGAGTCATGACCTGGTTTAAAAATAAGAAATGCTTTTTGGGTCATGTGGTTCACACAGCATCTCAAACGCAGAAGTGCTCTGAGGCTGTGCAGGATGACCCTTTAACAGTGGGCAGCATGGGAGCCTGAGCCTTGAAAATTTTCAGGGATTGAGCCATTTGAGCACAGACTGCCAGATTCCGTGGTGTGGAAGCAAATAGGGAGCTTCTACTCCTGGCCTGGTTTCCTGTGAAAGTAAGGCTTATGTGGCTGGTAGCTATTCTGTCCTTGCCTTAGCGTGCTTAGTTCTGCCTGTGATCTCACGATCTCCTTCTTGCCTTTGCCATTTAAGCATCAGCCAGGACCTCATGCCCTGGGTGGTGCTTATTAGTGTCTAGGTAATACATGTTATATTCTGGGTTTGGTAAAATCCCTTCCTTCCTTCTTTTTTCCCTATGCCTAAATGCTGTGAGCTACCAGCAATTTCTATTGTTTTGTTGATATTGCTATAAAGATATTTTGTACCACTTTCTCAGGCTGTTGCAGAATAGTGGCCTACTGCTTTGGGAAGTATTTGGTCCAGTAAATGGTTGAGATAATGCCTGAGAAAAGGTACTGAGCATAACTTGAGCTTTGCCTTCTGTAACAGCTGAGATCAGCAAATCTGAATGATTTTTCTCTAGACACTGGAGTGGCCGCCATGCTCCCAGTCCCAGACTTGGCAGTGCCAGCTGCCATCGGCCTCTTACAGCCTCCACAGCCCTTGATCAGCGCAGTGTGAGCAAGAGCTCTTTAATCTGCCTTAGGGCAAATCAGACGGGTTAACTCAGCCCACCTCTTTAAGCTCGCCCAGCTGATGGCCTGACACGGGTGAGGGTATGCCGCTGTGCACACGGCTGCTGCAGCTGTAATTTTCAGCCAGGAGACAGTAATGTCTCAGGGTGACAGCTATCACTGTTACTCTAACATGAGTGCTTTTGACCAGTTCTACAGGAGAGCCTTGTATCCGTTTGTCTGTGCTTAGAATGATGTGCCTGTGACATGTAAGGTGATTAATTTTGCAAAATATTCCATAAACAGGAGCTAAAACCTCATGGTCACTCTTCTTTAATGTGTTTTTTTTTTGATTTGGTGTAATTCCTCACTTCATCTGCTTAAGGCCAATGGAAAGGTGACGTCTGTAAAGTCATAGTCCTGTAAAATGTTAATTTTCTCCTCAGTTCTTATAGAGGTGGCAGGAGATCCTAGTGTTGCTATGTGCTGTATGAAACGTGGGACCAAGCTAGCCTGCTCGAGGGTTTGCATTAAATAAACTAGTGCTAATGTGCATGAAAATGGTGCACCAGTTTGTACAGATTGAGCTGAAGCGTTGGGAAGGATTCAGAAACCAGCCAGAGGTGCCATGGAAGGGGTTTGTTCTACCTTGAGGAAAAGGCCTCTGTGTTCTGTAGCAAAGATATTTTCATACCACAGGTGTTGAAAGCAGGGAAAGCTTAGCAGGAGAGGAGGGATTCTGCAACCTTCCGTGAAGCCTCAGGATACAGCAGCCTGGCGATAACACATTTCAAGCCAAAAGTCAACCTTCTGAGCAGGCAGTAAACAGCTTGGTTCATTTGGTGTCACTGATCTCAGAAAGATGAGATGCTTTGGCCCCAGTTCAGGTCCAGAGGAAAGGACAGCAAGTTCCTAGAGTGCAGGAAGCTGGAGGTCAGCTATGCTGCGGTGCTGCTCTGGAATTGCTTGCCTCCTCATAGCCGGTTATTGTTACCTTGCTAGGTACCTGAATATCTTTGGGTGGACTTTAGCCAGGGTAAAATCAGCTTTATCAAACCACTGACACAAAGACGACTACCAAGTAAAGCTGTCCTCAGGAGGGAGGAGTGATCAGACCAAGTGAATACATGCTTTTCTCCCCAGTGTTAGTACTTATTTACATTTTAATCCTTTCTTGTGAGTGGAATTAAATACTCTTTCAAGCATTCAGCCTCCACTTGAGCGAAATTTCTGTTGGCTGTTAGTGGCATTAGCTTGAATGAAAACTGCAGTCCTTGTCCTTCAGTTTCCTTTGAACTACAGTTACACTTGCCTGTAGAATGTGTCCTTATTAACCCAGACTGCAAAGACTTCTTATTTTAGCTTCCAGATTAAGAGTGTGAACTCTTGAACTGTGTTGTAAAGTGCCTTCCTGTACTTGTTTTTTTTAAATCGCTCAGAAGTGTAGGACACCTGAATCTGTTGAAAATACATAAATAACAAGCAATTTTACTGGACCTGGCATCAGGGTAGTGTACCACCCAAGGCAGCCATTCACTGTTAGTCCATCTTTCATACTCTGTGCCAACTGTAGTGCATGCTCAAAAATTAAATAAATAGGAAACCTTTTTACAACAAACTTCAGAATCGGGGAATTCAGAGAAAGTACATGAATTGAGAGGGAAGTATTTCCAAATAGACTCTGATACACGTAAATTCACGTAGGTGCAAACCAAAATGGCCTAAAGTGCAGGTGGGAATATTGACTCTGTACAGGGCTCAGGCTCAGGTGGCCTCACCCTGAGTTGATGATCTCTGCTTGGTCCCTGTGGGGCTACTCTGAGCCTTGGGAAGAGTCAAGTGATTGATCTTTTGATGGGCATGGTTCCCACTGCAGCAGTAGTGAACTACATTCATCCTTCAATCCTAGGAGGATGAAAGGGGCTGGGGGAGGTCATTAAAGGGAAAACCTTTATAAGGGTCTGTGAGATTAGTTTCCAAAATGTTGTTCTAGCAGTCACCTTGTGATGGAGACAATAGAAGAGACAGTGTCTACAGAGTCTTCAGGTAGCAATTAGCTTCAGTTTTATCATGACACTTCACCCTTGTGTAAATAATTCGTTTATAAAAAAAGGTGAGTGCAGGTAATCGTGGGATTTGGGGGCTTTTATACCTATCTCTCTATTGGGATTCTATTATAAAAATAGAACAATGCTACCTTTGGGGGTGTATCACTGACTTAGTAGACTTGGTGGCCTCTGGATACTTTAAAATCGTGTTTGTGAGAGAGCAGATAGAGCTGATTCTGCATTTGATGTGCTTTAATCATTTAGAGAAGCCGTCGTCCATCAGAGGTAAAAGGCTTAGCAGCTTAGTCCCACTGCCGCTATGACACAGCTTGGCACTCTTAGCAGCGCAGTGAGCTGTACTGTGTCTCCAGCCTTCTGCAGTGTGGGACAGCCTTACTAAGGGGAGGTGGGAAGGAAGCCTTTAGAAATGTTCATAACGAACAGGTTTCCATGCAGCAGCCCATAGTGTCAGGGGGTGTCAAAAGAAAGGAATTCAGGCTGTTTTGAGGGTGCGTGGCACACAATGTCTCTCAAACCTGATATTTTTGGTATGAGAGTAGCTGTTTGAATTGTGTTGTAGTAAGTTTCTGCAAAAAAGGTAGAGAAACTGGTTTGATCTGTTTCATTATTTCATTTTCTGGCTCTGGTGCCACAGGGCAGTTGCAAGGATTGCAGTGTTGTAGACATGCTTAGATGATGCAGAACCTCCCACAGCTCTTTATTTTTTTTTTTTCCATTAAAAATAGTGCTAGATGAAACACTTTCCTGTTTTTTTCATTAATACGTTTTAACTTTGTTTAGCTGTGTTCCAAAATACTGAAGTCTTAACTATACACTGATAGAGTTTTCAGTTTTCCTTTTGCAGTAGGTGTTTCTGAGATACTGCAGTCAATTGTTACTGAAAGAGTGTGTACAGTGTCCTAGAAACACAGATAAAGCAGAAAGACTGGCAAAGCGAACTGCACCCCTCAGACTGAAGCCTTGAAAATGGCTGTGTCTGTGGTGACTGTTACTCTAAATAATCCTTCAGTAAATCTCTTGAAGAGGTCAATGTCTGTGAGCAAATTAGAAATCTGGGGTTTGAATTATCTGTTCCTTTTCAACTGTCTTCTGGATGTGTTCACTGCATGCAGAACCTTACTGAAACCTGCAGCATGCTTGTGGCCTGTCCTAGCATTACAGACAGGAAAACTGTCATCAAAACCCCTTGATATGTGTCTTTGCAAGGTATGCAGTAATGAAGAGGATTAAGTCAAACTTATGCAGTTAATTCTGTCAATGCCCTGTCTAACCACAAAGTGACTTAAAAAGGAGGGGAATTGCATGTTAACAGCATTCCTGCTTTCATGAAGCATTTTAGAAACCTGTCCCTCTTCACTGCTTGGCTGTCTATTACTTCCTTTTCCAAAAAAAGCTTGTGGAAATTGGCTAATAGTCCAGAAAGCAGAACAGGGTTTTGAATCCAACTCTCCTCTAACTGCTGTTCTAAGCATCACTGGTGTTAATATCACTATTCTTAGTGGAACTGGTCCCTGAAGTCTCAGTTGCAGCACTCAACATCTTGTGCAGTACGGTCATGGGAGTCTTTGTGCAGCAGTTTCTCAAGTACTGTGGGTTAGGGCTTGAAAAGTTATTTCTCTCCTTGTCACTGTTGGAATTAGCTATTGCTTTTTAAACCAATACATCCCTTAAGTAACAGAGCCAAGCAGACAGCTGCGTTTCCTTCCAGCAATGAGCATTAAGTGAAGATGTACATGACCCTTGGCTACCAGACTACTTCTGTTACCTTGAACTATCTGCAAAGGCAGGGCTCATAATACTATAAAATCACAACAGTTAAATCCCATAATGTCAGCCTCTCTGTGTCCTAAATCAGGAAACTATGGGAGCTTTCACCACAGTTAGGAAACAGCTGTAGCCCCATGGAGTTAGCAAGGCCAACAAAGACATAAAGGGAATGAGCAAAGTAGAGCGGTTGAAATGCTTTCTCCCCTACAAAAGTGATCCCTCTCTTACAAATCAGGTACACTGTTGAGAAAGTTCAGAGAGAAGCAAGTGCTTCTGTTCTCTCCTGCTTTAAGTATAAACCACCATGGATTAAATCCTCTGCCCTGCTCTCTTCTGGGGCAAAGAGCCAGGACATGTTAAAAAAGATTCAGAAGACAACAAATTAAGATGCAGTAGAAGCCTATTGCCTTCTTTCTCAGTGCAGACAGCTGCTTTCCCAAAATCACCTCCCAAAGTCCTGTCCATCTAGGAAATGATATGGTTTTACCTGCTACCTGCCGTCAGAACTATTTCACATGCATTTCAATCATGCACACAAAAAAAAGTGAGGAAAAAAATCATGATATGTTACTTTATTTGTAGCTAAAGAAGACTGTGCAGTTGGTGTGAGGAGTGTTCAGGGCTTGGCGTTCTTTGTTAGCTTCGATAGTTTAGCAGTAAACTTGCCAGTGATGGAAGAGGATACAATAGCATATTTGATTAACTACTTCCCTTATTTACTTGGAATATGAGTTTTGATCTTTTTCCATTTCCAGCACCTAAGTTGCCAAGTATTTTAAATGCTATAGCTGAGGCATCTAGAAAATGTCATCACTGCTTGTTGATTTATGAGGGGCTTGTTAACAGGCTTAGCAGCTCTGAGAAGCTGCAGGTCAGTCTGGCCGAGGAGGGGAAAAATGCTCCACCACGTGGTGTTCAGATCAATGATGAGATAATGGTATCTGTATTCACTGCTCAGTGAACTGTACAAGTCCCATTTTATCAAACTTCAGCGCTGTGGTGATCAGCCTGTACATAGTGGTCAGCCTGTGTGCTGGGGTCCCCGCACACTCCTGACTGAGAAGTGGCATTTGCCATGTGTTTGAGTGAAACCCTGATTTCCCAATGCAAAATAAACCCATGGCTGCATGTGCACAGACGGATGAGGATGGGATTATTCAAGGTCAGGTTATCCTGTCTGTGCTAACACAGTAGGAGATTAATGAAGGAAGGATTTTACTGTTAAAAATGACACACTACACTTCTTCTGTGTGCACAAATACTGTCTGTACTGCCATTGGAAATGTAGCTGCAGTGCTTCAGGATGTTCCCAAGGTAACTTTAACTAGCCTGGATCAACCGACCATGTAGCAAAGATAACAGCACAGGCATCAACTGCTTACCTACAGCCCTTAGTGGACTTCAGTTTCTACTGTGCTGTTGCTACTCAACCCATACTACAGTCACCCTTCTCACTGCAGTGTAGATGCAGCCTCAGCAGCCAGTGCCAAGTCCTCACACTCTTCTGTTTTGATCAGCATTACAGGAAGGCAAAGTGGCATCTGGGGCCAGCCCCAATCTTTCCCCTCATAGGTGCTCTCCTCTCAGTGAT
Source organism: Psilopsiagon aurifrons (assembly GCA_025447955.1). NCBI lineage: Eukaryota > Metazoa > Chordata > Aves > Psittaciformes > Psittacidae > Psilopsiagon > Psilopsiagon aurifrons. The sequence goes on along the minus strand of JAOEHY010028009.1, from coordinate 35,842 downwards.
GTCAAGTACCTTATTTCAGTAGTGACATGGCATGAAAGGAAGTGCTGTGTGAAATTACTGCTCTCTTTTGTAGCTATCAGAGAATGAATTCCCTTCCCTTTTGGTTTGTATTTCATGGCAAAATAGCTGACTCTTTAGGGTTGATGGAAGAATCCAGATCAGTCTGGGGAAACCTGGCATTAAGTATTCCTTATATACCAGAATGGAGAAAATGACCTTTAATTACTTTGGTTTTCCTTTCCTTGCTCTAAATCTCCTTGCATGTCTCTTGAACAGGCCCAGAGTCCATGGCTTCCCCACTATGGAGCCGTTGATGTCTATTTTACTGGCATGGCTGACTGCTTCCGGCAAACTGTGAAGCACAAAGGTGTGCTTGGGCTTTGGAGCGGACTCACACCCAGCCTGCTCAAGGTGAGGTTTTGGTTTCATCCTGAAGTAATCAAGATACACATTTGGGGGTTTAAAGTTTATGGTATGCCTCTGTAGTTGTTAGCAGTTTAGAGATGACAGGTATAACCCCAGGCAGGTTATAAACTAGCTTTGGAATTCAGACTGGGTCGTATTTCCCCCAGTGTAAGCTTGGTTTCTAGATGTCACTACTTTCAAGTTCATTTGCATGTCCTCAGAGAAGGGAGTGCTGCTAACATACAAAGTAGGGTACAGATGGAGGATTGCAAATGATCCATTTACAGCAGCTAAACAAGTTTTACTTCTCAGGTGATCTCCAGTAATTTGACATGTTGGACTACGCTGTAAATAAAATTGCACTTGTGGAAGCCATTTCCCCAGAAGTCAAAAGTAGTTCTTTGGATCAGCAATTTAACGCATGTGTATTGGTTGCTACAGTCCTTGCTGAGTTGAAACCATAAAATAAAACATGGTAGCTTAAACAGAAGGTCATGTATTTTACATAAATACATTTTCTAGTGCTGTGGCAGGGCCTGCTATAGGGATCACTACAGGTCAGCTGCTGAGTGCTAACTGAGTGACAATGTGATTGATTGTAATGGCTTGCATGTGCCTGGCCCTGCCTCAGCTGGTGTAAAGCCACATGGCACCTGAGCTGCTCATTCTGCAAACGGCCAAAGAAAATTTTACACTCTGCTTATGTAGAATAAGTCCCTCATTTCCTGCTGGGATTTGCTGAGATTGCTTAGGATTTGCTTAGGTATTTGACAAGTTGTGATAAGCTAGCACAGACCTTGTTCCTCACAAATCTGGTATAATTAGCTATGAATCAATAATAAACTAGTTTTAGCATGCTGCAGGTGCCAGCCTAGTTTCAGGTGAGAGTGACTATATAAATAAGCACAGCTTTGTTAGCAGATCAGGTCTGAAGTCCTAGAAGTTTTCTGTTTTAAAACATCTCAGCTAAAAATGAGTTAGTCTTGCTAGTGAGTCTCATCTTGCCTCTTTTTTAACCTTACCTTGCTTTTTTGTCATTACTTCATCAGATTGTCCCATACTTCGGTGTTATGTTTAGCACCTTTGAGTTCTGCAAGCGGGTCTGTCTGTACAGAAATGGTTATATTGAGTCTCCTTTAAATTACAAGCTAACTCCTGGCGTGGACCAGACTTTACGGCCACAAGAACTGAGGGAGTTAAAACGCCTCCGGAGGGAAAATTTTGAGCCAAGGAAATCAGCTCTTGAAAACTGACACTGGAGTGTCCGTTGGAGATACACACACTGCCTTTTTTAAGGAACTTTGGAAGACAGACATGCTCAGCCACAGGTACCAGCGGTCTGCATGGGTTTAATACCACAAACGAATAAATCCGGTCTCTCATTTGCGGAATGGACACAAGCAATATGATCAGCAAGCATAGACTGAAGAGGAGGGGTGCAACTAGTTTGAAAACACTGTGCTGTTGGAACTTGAACTTACATTACTCTAGGTGCTTTACAATACAGAATAGCCATTTTGACAAAACCACTTGCGGAAAGGCAAGATAACTGAGGTGAGAATAGAGAATGTATCTGAAAAATAGTAAGGAAATTCAAGTGCATATTGTGTAAGTAATCTGAAATAACTGAGTCAGCCAAAAATTATAAATAGAATATTTACAACATACAGGAATTTCTACTCAAATCTCTTTTTTTTTTTTTTTGGCAGTACTGTGTAGATATGGCATTCTGTGGATGCAGAATTAGTGTCAGTTCAGTCACACTCCAAAATCCCCTCTTCAGCTTTGGAGACTTAGTCAAAGATAATAATTTTGAATGAATTTTTGGCTGAAAATATGCTGCTGCAACTGGGCTTTTGATAAGAGAGAACTGTAATGTGCAAACAAACTGTAATGCTATGGAATGACAATCTTGAAAACTTAAGTGCACAGTAGAATATCTCCCCCCCTTTTTCCTCTGTTGGTACTGTGCATATGTGAATTGTTTCGGGCTTTGAAAAACAGTTTTCCTGAAGCTCTCTATTTCCTGAGAATGTACGTGTTGGATATTTCAGAGTCATGAGCCCTGTCTTGTTGGTTTGGTATTCTTAAAGCTCTATTTTTATATTAAACTACTTTTGGGTTCCTGTGCACAGCCCCAGGCCTGCTTTGCTGCTCAGAACTTGCAGCAGGATAGCACCATGAACACAAGTGGTGATTTTTCTGGTTTAACTGCTGCGATCCAGGAGCTGCAGATGGTTTCTGCAGACAGCAACCTCTCTGCAAGACCACTGGGTTATTGCCAGTGCTAATGCAATTGATGATAAGCCTCTGAGCAGCCTAGTGAGCTTTTGAACAGTAAAAGATCATCTTGGTATTATAGCTGAGGACCTGCAGTATTGCTCCAGTTCCTTTGTAGAAGTACAGCTATGAAACAGCCCAGTCCTAGTGCCTTCTGATAGAAAACCTTAAACCCTGTGTCCACGTGGGAAGGCTGTGACATGCCCCACTTGCCAGGCTGTGGCAAGGTGTGAATTACAGCTGCTGTGCTCCTGCCCTGGCTGCAGCAGCCTGGGCTCACGCAGGATTTGCCTGCTGATTTGTGTGTGGTTTTGTACTGTTTATGTCCCTGCTGGGTGGAAATAAGTGAATCTCAGAAACTGCTTGGTTAGGCCATGTCACAGCGGGGTGAGGCAATGGAGATTGATGCAGGAGCAGTCTGTAACCATGGCAAGAGGTGTGCAGAAGGATCTGTGATAACTCTACAGCCTGCCTTGCACCTAGAACTTGACACTGATGTACCCTACAGCTAAGGTCTTGCAGTATCTCTCTTAACGAACCTGCTCAGTTCTGCTGCAGTGGTGCTTCATATTCGTTTTCTTCTTAGAGAAGAAATGCAAACATTGACAGCAAAAAATTAAGATGGTAGAGAGCAGATCTGGTGGCTCATGCATCACACTGAGGCTGTACATGCTTTTGGCTCTGTAAGCAACCTGCCTAGTGACCATGTTTATCTGTGCCTCAGTTTCCCCATCGGCACAGTGCAGGTAATAATAGTGAGATTTATTTGAGATGTGTGAATAAGGAGATGTGATTTGTGTTGGGGAGAATCAGCTTTCTGTGGAGTCCCCTTGCCTTGTCTAGGCATACCTGTATGGTTTTTACTAACATTATGTTTCTAAATAGATTTCAAAGATTGAGTGATGGGTGCATGTGAATGCCTGATCAGCTCTTCAAACTTGCTAAGTCAAGTGAGTCCAAAAGGTACCTCTAATTTGTTTCGGATATGCTAATAAACACCTTTGTATTGTAATGTACTCCTAGGACCTATAAAATCACAAACGTTTTCCCAGCCAAGCCTCTGCTTTGCATAATCACATCTGTGCAAGAGAAATCCCCAAAAGAGAACTCTAAAATATTTGAGACAGCATTGAAACAAAGTGCCTCAGCAGTGGGTCACTGATATGTAAAACAGTGTGTGATGATCAAGAACCAGTGTCGCAGAGACAGCTCTTAGGCAGGTAACTGTGGCTCGGGTGATGGCTGGGTGCAGGGGAGGTGGAGGGGTGCTCGGCGGGGTAAAGCTCTGAGCACCTCCTCACAGCCGGGCTCAGGGAGTGCATACGGCGCCCGGAGGTCCGTGACCCCCTGAGCAGCCTGTGTGCAGGTGGCAGTACCGGCAGAGGTGCGGGCGTGGGGTCACCCGTGGTGGCAGTAATAGAGTGTCCCCGGTAGAGCCTGAGCCGCCCGGTGCCGGGCTGTCTTCATGGCAGCGCTCAGACGGAGGGGATGCAAGGCCCCGCAGGGCCGGCCCCGGCCCTGTCCCCGTCCCGCAGCCCGCGGGGAGCGAGGCGCGGCGGCGCGCACCGCCCGACGTGTCCGCCGCCCCCCCGTGTCCGCCGCCGCAGCGCCTCCTCTCGCCTCGCCTCCCGCCGCCTCCCGCCGTGACCGGTGCGGCCCTGTCCTTCGCCGAGGATCTCCTCACCCGCAGGGTGCTGGC
>JAOEHY010028009.1:21290-31358 GCA_025447955.1 Psilopsiagon aurifrons | reverse complement strand
CTGACATTCAAAGGGGCAAGATGGGACACTCTGAATTCTGGGATTCTTTTCAGTGTGCTCTGTTGCTCCCTGCATGAGAACTGGGGGGGCCGCGGGGCAGTGGTGCTGACGGCTGTCTCGCCCTCCGCAGGTGCAGCGCGCCAGCAAGCTGCTCTCAGCCGATAAGCACTGAAAGGGCATCATCGACTGCGTGGTGTGCATCCTCCGGGAGCAGGGCATCCTCCTGGCGTGGCAGCCTGGCCAATGTGCTGCAGTACTCCCCACCCAGGCCCTCAACTTCACCTTCAAGGATAAGCAGATCTTCCTGGGCAATGTGGACAAGCGAGCCCGGTTCTGGCTGAACTTTGCTGGTGTCCTGGCTTCCGGGGGTGCTGCCGGCGCTACCTCCCTCTGCTTCATCTACCCCCTTGACTTTGCTCGAACCCACCTGGGAGCAGATGTGGGCAAAGCCAAGGCTGACCAGGAGTTCAGTGGGCTCGGCGACTGCCCCCTCAATGTCTTCTGCTCGGGTGGCTTCAAGGGCCTGTACCAGGGCTTCAATGTCTCTCTCCAGGGTATCATCATCTACAGAGCTAGCTGCTTTGGCATCTATGACACTGTGAAGTGTAGGTTGACCAAAATGGCACTAAAAGGGAGATGCTGGGATGCGGCAGGCCTCTAGTGTGGTGCTGGTTTCTCACCAGCCATTCCCATCAAAACCTCTCTCCGGCATGCTCCCGGATCCAGAGAACACCGACATCATTGTCAACGGGATGATCGCTCAGACCGTCACTGCTGTCCCTGGTTTCGCATCATACCCTGACGATACTGTCTGTCGGCGCATGATGATGCAGTCTGGCCAGAAAGGAGGTAAGTTTCTTCTTCCTTGCGCAGTATCAGGCATCCCTGAATCAATAGTTGGTGGTGCATCTGAGGTGAAGGCAGAGTGGCTTGGCTTTCACCAAGCTGTGTAGATATCCTCACCCTTTGTAAGCTGGGGGTGTGAGAGAGCCTGCAGAAGTGGATTGCAGGCAGAGTGCATGGATGGCTTAGTCTCCACAGCATAGCTGTAAGGTGGTGTGCGGAACTCAGGTATATGTTCAGTGGGTAGGAACAGCAGAACTTGCCCAAGGATGTTGCTAACTAGTGTCTCTGGGCCCAGAGGAGCCATCCCTGGTAGCAGGCACAGCCTGGCTATTGTGCAATAGCTTTTGGATCTGGAAGTGTTGGTGTCAAAGCAAACAGTAGCTGCCTTCTGCTCGAACTGGTCCTTCCAGTGTCTCCTATGGGTAATGTAGCAGCAGTGTATCTCCTGGGCAATCTTGTGCTCTTATGTGCTTATACTGGAGAAAGTCAAGAAATGGGGTGCACTTGAGTTCATGAAGCTGGAGGATACTTTAGGCCATGTTGAACCTGGATGTTGTGTGTCATGGGCATCTGATTCCTGCTGCTGTCTGTCTCCTACATAATGTGCATGGGCACCCTTGAGTGCTGGTGGAAGATTGCCCCAGTTGAGGACTCCAAGGTGTTTTTCAAAGGTGCATGGTCAAATGTACTTCAAGGAATAGGTGGTGCTTTTGTCTTAGTCCTCTATGATGAAATCAAGAAGTACACATAAGTTGCTTTCTGTTGTGAACTGGCATATTGTTACATGTAGTCCACGACCATTCATGGACTTGTTTGTAAACCATCTAGCTACTAGACAGTGATGGCTGATGTTTATACAGGTTGGCATGGGGCAGGAGCAACTGCCTGCCCTGTCAAGTTATTCTCCCTGATGGGACTCACCACGGTTTCTATTTCAGTCACTCCTGCTTAAAGTGTACAGGGAAATAAAAATCTGAAACCAACTTTCCTCATCTCATGTTTGTTCTTGCAGCATGAGGGGGTGCAAGGCTGCAGTGATTATAGAGAAGGAGGAGTAGGAACCACCTCCATCCTGCACACCTCGCTTCCTGCTAACTACCTCCAGCAGGTAAACACAGTGCTGGCTGCCAAGCAAGCTCTCCAGTGTTTCCTGCCCGGTGGTTCCCTGCCCAGGCATGGGCTGGGGTGGCCCACATGTGCTGGCTGTGTGTCACCAGTCATGTCTCAGGCCTGTCTGCTCCCTGAAGTGGATGAAACCTTGTTTTGAAGGTGCCAAGTGCCTAAGTCTTCTTCTGCAAAGCACACCCTTCCCCATGGTGCTGGATGCCTGGGAGGCTGGAGAAAGGTATTTGTTGCTGTCTGGAGGGGCAGAGCTGGCATCATGTACTCTGGCTTAGAAACTGAGCTACCCACTCAGGCATGCTAAAACCCAGCTGGAGTACCTAAGTGCAGGTAATTGCTGCTCCTCTGGAGAGCCCCTGGCAAACTTTGCCTTCGCATGGGATGTTGTGCTGTGGGGATGCAGAGCCGGGCACAGCCAGCCAGCTCCTGAGGCAGAGCTGCGTTTGCCAGGCAGGGAGTCCCATCCCCAGGCTCATCCCTTACCCCTAGAAGTTAAGCTTGTCCCAGCCCCAAATTCTAGGGGAAGGAGGAAATCCTTCATGCTGATGCGGCAGTTTGGGACAAACACTGCAAGGCTGAGCAATGTGTGTGCCTTGGCCTTTACCCAAAGATCTCTGTGGGTCTGTGACCATGCCACAGTGCAGCTGCCGGGTTTCTGACTGGGGAGCTGGGGTGCTGAGTGGATGGTCTGGTCCTCTGACCTTCAGATGTGTGAGTCTTTTCACTGCCCCCATGCCTTTGGTCCTTTGGCTGTCCAGACCTGCTCAAAGCAGTTGACCTCAGTCACTGACACCAGTCTCAACCACTGCTGAGACAGCTCAACAAGCCCTTGTGTTGCAAAGTGTAGTAGTTGTTTTTATTGCTGAAATCTAAGTGAAGCAGCTGGGCATGAGTGTGCAGCACTGTCCCACTGCAGGCGGCAGGACATGTGACCCTGTGCATGGCCATGTGTGTTCATGATGGGGAACGTCTGCATGTTGAGATTGCCATGCTGCTGAGCTGAAAGCCTTTGCTGGTGCTTTTCAATTGCCCCTGGGCTCCTGGTAAGATCCTCCGGTGCCTGTGATCCATGGAGCAAAGCCACACATGGTGGGCAGTGTGCTGAGAGCAGGCAGCGGCCTGACAGGGAGTCCTCTCCTGCTGCACAAGTGCCAGCTAATTGTTGAAGGGCTCTTTTTGCTCCTGCTGCTAACGTGTTCTGGATTTCAAGGGCTGCTCTGAGATGCTGCTGGTTGCTGAGCATGGCACATCCTTTCCTCTCTCTTCTTCTACAGTGGATGTGTGGCTGGCCCATTGGCACACAGGTGTAAGTGCATCATTTCTTCCTCCACACGGTGGTGGGTCACCAAGGTGCTGAGCCAGGCTATTGTGTTGGGCTGCAAAGGAGCCGAGTTAGGGGGCACATTAAGCTCTCAGCCCTACAGCATTTTGCACTGTGCTTGGGGTGCAGGGCTGGTGCTGAGTGAAATGAGTTGTAGCTACCCATGTTAGTTACTGCATTTGGGCCTTGGGAAACAAGCACTGGGGCATGGGAGATAAGAGGTAGAGCCCTCACTGGGTTTTCCCTGTGCTGTGCTGCTGGGAGCACAGGCTGGCAGACCAATCTGGCCTGGGGCTCCCATGGGATTTAACCTCCTGCTGCCGGGTGCTCCCCAGCAACAGCTTTATGTGGGGAAGCAGGCTGGGGGTTCAGCGGCTGCTTTTGCCTATCATAGAAGGACATTACAGAGGGATTAAGGGCTTTGTTCTTGTGGGGAAACTGAGGACAGGAAGAGGCCTGGTGCCTGCTAGTGGCAAAGCACTGAAACCAGACTGTGCTGCCCTGGGACGGCAGGGTGGATTTTCCTCTTAGACACAGTTCTCCCGTGGGTAGCGCTGAACATCTATCTCATAGCTCATGGTTTCCTCCACAGGAGCCATGCTCACCCTGGCATACCCGCCCGGTTGCTGGCAGGGAAGGGGGGGCAAGCGTCTGTATCACTGCTTTCATCTCGGCTCCTTGCCTGGGGGCCATAAATCCCAGGCTTAGGAGCTGTTGATACAGCACGGCTGCACATGGGATTGTGTGGAACACTTGTCAGTGGCCAGGGCAGGTGAGGAGTGGTGCTGGGTGTCTGGCCTCGCCCCTTGCCAGCTGTGTGCCGCTGGGAGCTCTGCCTGGGCTGGACACTGTGGGATCAGCCTTCATCTGGAGTGCCAGGCAAGGCAAGGCAGGGGCTGCCACCCTCTTGCCAGTGGGGTTTGGGAGGTGCTAATGGCAGCAGAGATGGGAACAGGGCTCTGGGGCTTGCTCCATATGCAGGACTGATGGCTGAGCTTCCCTCCTCTCTCTGCTGGTGATGGGTGCAGGGCCAGGCACTGCCTGGGAGGACTGTGTGGGGCTTTTATTGCAGATTATGAGGAACAGGGCATGACCTTGTAGAGCCACTCTGACACAGTAATTCAGACTCGGTTCTTGCGAAGGCGCCTGGAAGCTGGACTGGACTAAGCCATGAAACATGTAAAGGTAAGTCTGGCCATGTGGCATTATTTTTGGAAGAGATCCCCTCTTCCACTTCAGTTTCACTCACTACTTTGTTTTGGAATGCGTCTGCATCCAGACAAGTTCTTACACACAATATAGTGCTCAGTTGTACAAACAGATCTACCAATCACTTACCTGTATCTACGGATTTATAAAAACTAATGCTGGCTTTCACAGTAACACAAAATCTTGGCTCTTCTTTGCTCTGACCACTGCTGCAGATTACCCAGCTGCTGCCAGGGTGTGGGAGGTTTATCTATTATAATAGACATTTAATCAAGCATTTGAACTAGGTGCCCCTGCTTCCTGTTGTTACAGTCAGCTAGCATCTTTTAGTTCATTTAGATCTAGAAACTACAAACCCAACTTGATTTAAATTATTGTGAACTAGATCTGGTCAGGGTAAGAAATACATGATAATGTATTGGATCAGAGTCTCTGTGGAGATGTTTCAGCTGTGGACTGTGTAACTAAAGTGCATTAAAACTATCTTGGGGACTGCCAGCGGACAAACTACATACTCCCCTTTGTGGCTGAGTCCCTGAGCAAGTCCTGAGCCAACTAGGCAGATCTTTAATGGCAGGAATGAAAACCACTGAACATGGCCTGGTCTAAATCTGGAACAGAAGAGTGCTTGTACCGTGAACACTGCCTTCAGGCTCAAGGTGTGCAGCTGAGGAAGTTGATGGCAGTTGGTAATGGTTACTTTGGACAACCTGTGCTGAACTCTGTGCTCCCCAGATCTCCTTTGTGCTTCAAAAACCTGCAGAAATAGCCCCAGCCCCCCCGGCAGCCCCTTCACAGCCCACATCAGCTGAAGCTCCACGTTTTGTCACTCCCAACCTTAATCCTAACTGTAAATCACTTTTCCTGAGCTTTTGTCTGGGTGTCACTTGAAGTGGGACTGTACTTCATCCTTCATCACAACTGGAGGCTGAAGTCTGCATCCCGGCAGGCCTCGCAGGGTTCAGTAGCCATTTTCAAATTTCAGTCTTTGACCCCTGCTTGGAAAAAACATCTTAATTTAGAGACCGACCTGTGGTTATTTGGTGCTTGGGCAGTTCCCAGGGGAAACCAGAGGCTTTCACCTGGCTGGACTCTGCTACCACACTTGGAAAAGGCGTTTGTGTAACAGAGTTGTACCCACTTGTTGTTCCTGCCCTTCCTAAGTATTACACACCACCTCATAATTGCTTAAACATCTCTGGACACAGGCTGCTGCAAATAGGCTTCAGATTAACAGATGATCAGCGCTGCTCAGGTTAACTGTCACATGCATTTACCCAGCCTGGCATTACATCTGTCACACAACCAAGGGACACATCCTGCCTGCCAGCTCTGGGGCAGAACTCACTGCCTCCCCAAAAAAGGAAGGATACATCGTTAGGCTAAGCAGAGCTGTTTTCCCAGTCAGGGTTATAAAACCAGATGGAAAATCTTTATTGATTATAAAGTCTTCCATAATAATTGTGGGGAATGAAGCATCTTGGTCACTGTTCAGGTTATTTTATGATACTTGGTAGAGTAAGAACATCCTAGGAAACGTATTTCAGTTCAAATCCGTAACACAGTATTTAATCCCAAGTAAAGCAACAAAGACAGGGACTACATCACACAAGAGACACAAAATATTATTTCCCAAACAAGGTCCTTTATGCTCCCATTCTTAACATTGTCTTCATCCAAGTCCTTCGTGGTCAGCACATTCAAAATGATTTTTCCTTCTCCTTCACATTTCATATCTCCAAGTACTGATTCTGGATTGCAGAATAGCTTAGTGCACACCTGCAGTTATATTCTACTTTAAACGACTGCCCATTGTACAAGTAGCTTGCAACTGCCTATCTGTACTCATTTGATTATTGTATAAGAGGCAGGCAGGTTTTGGTTTCAGTAGTTCAGAATAGGGTTGGATTTCATTCTCTTGTACCAGGCAGTTATCTGTTGGGACAGTGCAATTCTGTCAAGCTGCAGCTTTCCAATGTTCAACAGGAGCTGGGGGTTAAGAGCTGCAGCCAGGCCTCTGACAGCCTGTGGGCTGGTCAGGGTGAGCAGCAGCACTGTCCCCAGCCTGGCACCCAGTCTCCTCAGACTGTGTGGGAGCAGCACGTCTCCAGCTGCTGCACATTTTGGACACATCTAAAATAACAGAATGAACAACAAGCACAGAGCTTACTTTTGCAGCCATTTCTTTGTTGTACAGTTAACCTATAGCTCTAATACACTTACGCAAATCGTACACATTTCAAAACTACCAAAATAGAAAGGTGGGTATTTGAACTCAGGAAGGCACCCCGTGAAGACTTTCCCAAAAGTAAGCATTCTGGCTGGAGCAGCCTGCTCCTAACACTGCATCTGTAGAGAGCTGCAGTTTCAGCAAAGTCTCCAGTGCCGCTGGAGTTATTAAAATTGGTACCAGAATATCGGTTATGAGAGAGAGTTACTCATCCTCCAAGCTGGCTGCATGCAGCACATTGCCCTTGAACACTGTTAATTCTGCTCTGTTGACAGATCTGTGATAGCTTCTGGTAGCCTTCTGCTCTCTGAATGCTCAGCAGATGTGCAGCATTTCACTTGAACTGGTTATCAATCAGGGTTCCTTTCATCTTGGCTTTCTTGGCTTCCAACTCAGCCTGATTAAGAAAATTAAGACAGAATGAAATAAAGGCTGGATATGTTTCCTTTCAGTGCTCCAGTGAGGTTTGGTCATCTTGTCTGACCACTGGGCAAGCTTTCTCACACCATGAGGAAGAGTAGCTCAAGTTCTTTCTGGCTCCCTCCTCCCCCGATATACAGGACAATGACCACCTTTAAAACCATAAAAAGTCCAAAACTAACTGCACAGGAGACAGTTTCATCTCTTCTGTCCTCAGGTGAAAGCTACGTATTTCCCCCCTCCCGGCCACACTATCCTGTCACAGCAGGTAAGATCAGCTGTGATGTTCTTCCCACTGATTCTTTAAGTGACCCTTCTGGTACCAGCTAAGCTGGCAGCTCCTCCAGCAAGGAGGAACCTTGGCCTCAGCTTGCCTGACACCTCATGGCAGAGACCTGCTCTGCCAAACAGGCTAGACCGCACAGCATTAGGGGGTGCTCTAGTTGGCAAAGCCATGGCCTGGTTTTCCCTTTCCTTGTTTCTTGACCAACATTGACAGTCTCCCTGCAAAAGCTCTGCTAAGTGCTCTTCAGTCACTTCTGAAGGTAGCTCCACATGATTTGAAGTTCAGGAGGACTGGCAGAACCTCTCTACAAAACCTGTAAGGGAAAAGTCATCCTCACAAGGCTACAGGTTAGCTAGGACTGCACAAGGACCTTTAGTCCAATCTGCAAGACAGCTTTTGTGTACAAAGCCAACAGATCTCAGAAATTCACACTGAACACCAAAGAAAACACTCACCAACTCCTGTAGCCGCCTTTTGCTCATGCCTTTGCGTTCCAGCTGTTTCTCAATCACTTTTGCATTCTGTGCGTAGGAGTCTGCAATCTCCCTCTGAAACACAATGTCACTTTGCAACAGCAACCCCAAAGTAACACCACCTCATCCAAATGGTGAGATGACCACTGGCGCTTACCAGTGTTCAGGACAGCTGCTAGGTTCAGATGCAACTGCCACCAAGGACAGACAAAACTCACCGCTTCAATCTCCTCCTCCTCTTCATCAATTGTGGAGACTGTGACAGAACTGAACTTGCCCATGTCTTTGGTCCGTTTGGTCATCATCACCTAGGTAAGAAGTGGAGTATTTCCTTAAACCTTGGCTCTGCCACCAGGGATCACTCTCCCTCCAAAGCTTTTAAGGCTTCTCATGCAATTTGTTAGGATTACCTGAACTGTGGGGGTGGCAAAGGAGAATTATCCCCAGTGATTTCAGGGGACAGAGCTGTCATTATCAGAAGCAAACGCACTGATATATAATAGATGTGTCATATTTTGAGAACCGCTGGGCAGACCTAATCACAAATGGAAACTTTCTGGCAGCTGAGCCTACATGTCAGGCACAATCTAGATTTCCCAGGTTATTTTGCTTTCTTGTAGTGCCAGAACTCCAAGCTGCAGTGACCTCTGTAAAGGAAAACTTAAGGCAGACAGAAGATACCAAACTGAGCTACTGTTTGGAGGTCCTTTTGTTTTTTCTTCCCTTTCCCCCCCATTAAGTGCTTTTACTCACCACACCTTACTGAAAAGCACAGATAACATTCTCACTTATTTAAAGCTGGTTACCTTTTTGGGAGGTTCTTGTTTCTGAGTATATATGTTTGTTTTCCCAAAGCCCTGGCCAAATTTGACCACAGCACCGTCAACAATGAATGTCACAGGAGCATTTTTCTGTTGGTGTTGATAAAAGAGCAGCAGTCCACACCTAGAAACCAAAGCACAGCTAGCTGTGAGAAAACACACATTCTGCAGTAAGGTGTTCAGCTCCTGGGCCTCCAGCATGTGAAGGCTGTGAACCTGTTGGAACAAGTCCAGAGGAGGCCATGGAGATGCTCTGAGGGCTGGAGCAGCTCTGCTCTGGAGCCAGGCTGAGAGAGCTGGGCTGGATCAGCCTGGAGAACAGAATGCTGTGGGGAGACCTTACAGCAGCTCCCAGTGCCTAAAGGAACTACAAGAAATCTGGAGAGGAACTTTTTACAAGGACATTCAGGAATAGGACATGGGGGAACGGCTTTAAACTGAAAGAGTGTAGAATTAGATTGGAGACTGGGAAGAAGCTCTTCATTATGCAGAGGCACTGGAACAGGCTGTGCAGACAAGCTCTGGCTGCCCCATCCCTGGCAGTGCTCAAGGCCAGGATGGATGGCACTTGGAGCAACCTGGTTTAGTGGAAGGTGTTCCTGCCCATGGCAGGGGGATGGAACGGGTTGAGCTTTAGGGTCCATTCTTCCCAACCCGAACCAGTCTGGGATTCTGGATCCCTACGTTACCGCAAAACCAGGCTGTGAAAGTCACTGCAGAGCCAACACGGTCACTCACTTGCCACACTTCTTCCTGAACTGCCGCTCTATGCCTTCGGGTCTGGGGAGTAAGGAAGAGGTTAAGAGCAGCGCGCAGACAGCAGGCGCGGTGCCCGGCCGCGGGTCCCCCGCCGGCTGAGCGTCAAGGGCAGAGCGGGCGGCCCTCGGGAGGCAGCGCCGGGGCCCACCTGCGGAGGAAAACGCTCTCCTCCTCCTCCGCGTTGCAGAACTTATGGGCGTGCTTGGCGGCGTCCATCACCCGGGCGCGGTCCCGCGGCCGCATCGGCAGCTTCTCCAGCTGGCAGTCTGCGGAGAGCGGCGGGGCATGGCTGGCGGCGGGGCCGGCACAGGAGCCCCGGCACCGGAGCCCCAACCCCGGCCCCCCCCGCCCCGCGCTCACCGGCACAGCGCCATGAGGCACTCCTCGAGGAGGTCGCGCTGGGCCTTGGTGAGGGCCCTGGCGCGGGACAGGCGGTAGATGGTGTGGAGCGCGGAGTCCACCAACCCCGCGCGGTGCTCGGTGCCGGCGAAGAGCGGCGCACATTTGGTGAGGAGCGGCAGCACCGCCTGGCACAGGTACCGGTTCAGCGCCAGCGCCATCTCCGTGGTGCTGAAGGTGGC
>JAOEHY010028009.1:1947-18677 GCA_025447955.1 Psilopsiagon aurifrons | reverse complement strand
GGGCCGGGGGCGGCGGGCGCGGGGGGGCCGCGGCCTCTGTGTCTCCCGGCCGGGGCCGGAGGCCCACGGGTGACGCTGTGCTCTGCTTCTTCCCTCTTCTAGGCCTGAAGGGACCCCTTTCGAGGACGGTGAGTGTGGCGTGCGGGCCTGGGGCTTGGCTTTGTCGGGGTTCGCTGCAGTTTGACATGGCCCCGCTGCGTGCGGCCCTGACTGGGCAACAGGTGGGGGCCTGGGGACGAGAGGGACGTGGGTGCACGCACCTGCGTGCTGCGCTTGTGCAAACACTATTTCTTTTCCCCTGCTCCAAGGTGTTGCCCTAGATTGCTGTGTTGATTTACAGAAACATACAAAGAAGCTTGTAGGTGCTCTCTTGTAATCACTAAATCTGACTATGCTAAGCCTGATTTACTGTACCATTTTAAGGGTCTCCAAGCTTTTCTGACGAATCCTGGGTCGTGTTTTTAGGGACATTCATATTTGGAGAACCATCAAAAACCTGGTACAGAAGTGTTGTCATTTGTTTTGAGCTGTTTTTTCTGGTGCTGGAAGTGTTTTGCGGGTAAGTTCCAGTGTGAGTCAGCTGTAGTAGGAAATGGGCTGATTGTTTGGGGAAGCTCAGAACAGATATTTTGTTGGGTCTTGGCATCTACTTCACTGTGCTGCAGTCAGTATCATTCAGGGTTAAAGATTAAAAACTTCTGAATGTTAAAAGGTGACTAAATAAGTCCTTCTAACATACCTGTGTCCTGGTAGTTTACATGTGGTCTCATTGTCTTCTGCCTTTGCTGGTGCTGTCTGAATACTTCAGCATCTCTGTGAAAACTTGTTCAACATGAAATACTGTCTAACTGAAATCAGTGATGCAGTTTTTTATTATTATTTAAGATACTTTTAGTGCAGGCTATAATTAATCCTAGATCTGCATGACTCATGGCAAAAGCATAGGAAAAATTCCTTCACTCTTATGTTGTTCTTGGCTCCCTTCTTTGTCTCTGTTTATCCTTGGAGGTAGCACCTGTGGGCATGCCTGTGAAGTGCAGGTTATTTTGACTTTTCCTTCTGTGAAGATTTTGAAGATTTTAAATGTTTCAGTGCTGCGAAAACTCCAGAGACTCCAAAATTCTTCTGATGTATTTGATCTCTTACGAATCTTGCTATGATAGCTGCTTCAGAACTCTGATGTTTCAAACTTGAATATTCTGTATTATTGCATAATAGGACAGATTGACTAAATGTATTCTGTTATGTCATCTTGTAAACCTAAAAGAAGGGCTTCCTTAAGGTTCTGTGAGGGTTGCTAGAGCTGCTTAGGTTCTTGGTGCGTTGCCACTAATAGTGATTCACTGGCGGAGCAGAAAGCCACCTCCTTCCAGTGTGGTAAAATGTAGGTTGTTTCCACGTTCAGGCTGTTCCAGCTCAGTGTGAGGTTAACAGATGCTATAAGGGCTTTTTTCCATACATTTCCATTTAGCTGATGGAGGTTGGAGTCTGCTTTTGAGAGCTTTGATGTATCGATTTCCTCCCTGCTTTCCCCTGTGGCAGCATTGTGTCTTTATCTGGGGTACTTAGGACATGTTGTGTTTGCAGCAGTTTGAAGTTCACACATGCTTGAGTCTGCTGCTGCTGATCTCATAATATGATCTTGATGTGTGATGGATTGCTCTTTCCATAGCAAAGTGTGTGTGCTTTCACAGTGTGCGCTCAGGGGAACAGTGATGTCTTGTGTTGCAGGATCTGCTTATCTCCTTTGCACTGAGACATACCTTAAATTGTGATAGGTAACAAAATAGTAGGAAGTGCCTATTTATATATAGTGCCTCAGCTGTGCTTTTCTATTGAGCAAGGTAGCACAGTTCAGATGCAGTTTAGCTTCATGTAGGTAAAAACAAGGGAATTCTTTATTTATCAGTATTGAGTTGTTAGTTTGGGCTTGTTTTATAACTGTGCAGGCCCTTGTGAGTCAGAGGTACACTGGAGCTCTGTAATCCTTCTCATGAAGCCTTTGCAGGGCAGTGTTCCTCATAAGTCACTTTGTATTTTTGTTCTTGGGCTTTGTCAGTTCCTGGTGATAATGTAAGACTTCAGAATCCTTCGTTCTTGTGAAAGTAGCACATGAATTTCATTTATTTGTTGAGCTAGAGGTGTAATCATTTCAACATCATGAGAATTTCTGTTCTGTATCCTCCTTCTGGTGAGGCTTTTCTCCAGTCTCAGCTTCCAAGGTTTCTTAGCTTTGTCTGAACTGAAAACCTGAAGTTCAGACACGTTTGTTTACTTGCTGTGCAGCATAATGCAGCTGAAACTCTCCTGCTCCTCCACCTCCAGACTTCAGAGGGTGTTTTCACAGCTCAGCGTGCAGGCTAGCTTGCCCTAGGAGCAACTACTAATTTAGAACAGCAGCATAACTTCCATCTTCTGGTTGAAGAGGATTTGATTGCAGGTGTCTGCAGTAGGACCGGGGGGATATTATCGTGCCCTTCGCCATATTTCTAAGAATCTCTGTGTGTGGCATCTCAGGTGGTAGTGCTGTCCCCGTGATGGAAACTGAGCTCTCCCAGTCCTTCAGACGTGTTTCTGTGAAACTGGGTGATGATTCTGTGGTTAGTGCAGGATTCCTGGGTAGGAGTTAAAAGTAGCACAGCTATTGTAGTATCCTGCCTTGCTGCCATCAGAGAAAGCAAGGCAGCAAGGTGTTTGCCTTCTGTGTGGTTTGTTCCTTGTTCATGGGATATGTATTCTATATCCTCATGTGAGAGGTGAGGAGATTGTTGCTGTTTTATGGTCAGTGGAATAGAGGGGGCTGCTCTTGCTCCGGGCAACAAGAAGGGCCTGGCAGGAACATGAGGGCTGCTGTGGCAGGGTTAGTGGGGGCAGTGTACAGTCATGGAGAAACCTCCCTGTTAGCCATGCTAGAGTCTCACCTCCTGAGGTACGAGAGACAGATGGACAAGATAGAAAAGAGAATGTTCTTCTGAGATCAGTGATGATCCTAATATGTCGTGATAATGACAATGAATATGATATTTTATGTTTTAAAACTGGCTGTCTAGGGTAAGTTGCAAAGAATGTCAGTTGAAAGCTCTTTGAAATTAGTGGTAGAAGAGGCCAGACACTGAGGGCCTTGTCCCGAGCAGTGTGTCACGATACCTGTTTGACTTATGTGGCCTTTCAGTATGAGCGACCCTTGGACATGGGTTCATCAACTCTCTGGACTTGTCCTTTATTAAAGCTCAGCAATGAGGTGTTGGGTACTGTGGAGCTCTATCAAAGAGCTATTGCTACTCTGGGTTTTGACTAGGAGATTTGAGTAGGTAGATGCTGCAGCTGGATACCGTCTAATCACTTGCTGAGGTTTGTTTTCAAAGTGATGCTCTCCTGTCTCTGGTGGAGCATTTCCCTTGCTCTCAGTAGTTTTAAATGAATTCAAAGATCAGACTGCCCCTGTTACTGATTTTCGGCCATTTTATCTGTTCCCTCTTCTCCCACTTCAGTCAGTGTTCTAGAATAGCACTCATTTTCTCAAGTATGCTTGTTGAAATCTACTGTTTGATGGTTTGTGCTCAGTTTACAGCCTACTGCTTGCTTAGTCACTCTTCCACAGAAGAAAGTGCTTGCTTTCCTGCTTTGTAAGGAGGCTGCTGAGAACCAGAACTGGGGCAGGGAGAGCTGGGAAGTCCTAAAATTCAGAATAAAATCCCTAAGCATTTGATTCCAAAGGGCTAGTGCTGCTTGGGATTGTCACCATGTAGGGAAGGAAGGGTAGACCTGAACTGCTGTTCACAGCTGGTAAAGCTGCTACTAACTTTACAGTGGTGGATTCAAGCTGATCTGAGATCTGGTTTTCTGCTTCTGGATTAGCTGCAGTGAAGCCTGGAAGTCCCCACTGCACACTTAGCTATCCTGCTCCTTTGTTTTGCAGTGAGATAGGACACTGCTGGCTCTCTGCTCTTAGGATGTTAGGCTGCTAATAAAAGCCAAACATGCAAAACCTTATTTTTAGGATGTTTAGACTTTCCACTGCCGCATGGACAGCTCTGAAGCATCTGTACTGTGTCTTCACATGCAAACTGGAACGTCAAAGCAATGACCTTCATTTATTGCAACTCAGTGTTGTAGTTTATCTCCTTATAAAGGAGGGAGTCCCTGGGAAATCCCACAGGTCCTGGCTGATCTGAAAAAAGGGAAAGGACTGAAAATTCTGTTCTCTGGCTACCAGTTGTTGGCACATGTTTGTCAGCCAAACGAAGGAACACATTAGTGCTATTAGTGCTGGAAAGCTTCCTCACAGTAGGAAGTGAGGTTGAGCTTTTACGTCTGAGCCCCTGAGTTTTAATTTGGGCACTGAGTGGTGCGGGGATGGACCTGTCACAGGTACATGAGGATGCTGTTTCAGAAAAGGTAATGTGGCTGCCCTGGCAGGTTGTTCCAGTTGTTACTGTACAGCATGTTCCTCTTACAGGAGAGCTGTATTTTGATACGAAGGTGCTTCCAATGGATGGACCTCTCTGAGTGTACCCATAAACCGCCTCCCAGATGGGTTGCTGAGGTGACAGCACGGTGGGAGCAACTTGGAGTATCTAGAGGTCCTTAGTTACTGCTCTGACTCACTAGCAGTGCTTAGTCCCTTGGAACCACATTTATGCAAATTTAGTTGACAGACTTCTTATTCTCAGATTGTCACAGCCTGAGAAAGGGCTAAAATCCCTTGTGTTGGTGCAGGCTGGTAAAGTGGTTGGGCTAACTGCAGAGCTTTCTCTGCTTAGACTTTCTCAGATGAAGACTAGTTAGTCTGAGGTAACTGATCAGGGTTTTCAAGTGTCTGATTTGGGTGCAGCTTTCAGTATTACTTTTCCGCAATAGGATGTGATTACCTTACAGTTGTTGATAAAAATGTATTTTCTTGAAACTGAAACAGGAAATAACTATGCAGGTCCTTGTCATGATGCATATTCCCACCTCTAGGACTTACTAAATCATGGCCTGTTGCACAGATGGTTTTACACCCACTTGTGCTTTTTTACAGTGTGCTGAGATTAGGCTTTGTGGAAGGAAAACTCAAGGGAAGATTTATTTCCTAACGCAAACCTTTTGACTGGGGTAGTGGGTTTGGCAATGAAAGTAATTCACAGGAGATACTCTTGTACCTGTGCTGGCTGGAGTCAATGATAAACTCCAAAGAGAGTAGGAGAATTGTAGGACTGAGCAATCTGTATTCCCTATCCAGCATGTACATACCAGCACAATAGTACCAGTTTGTGCTTGTAGAGGGATACTACTTATTCATCCCTTGTGTAAATTCATTCTGAGTAAAGGTTACTTATCTCTCTTTCAACTCCAGGAACTTTCAAACTTACAATAGAATTCACAGAAGAATATCCGAATAAGCCTCCCACTGTTAGATTTGTCTCTAAAATGTTTCATCCAAATGGTAAGTACGTACACAATGCTGCTTATTTTCAAGTTCTATCTTTTTATAGTGGTGTAGAAAAAGGTCCATTATCAAAGTTTCCACTGTTTAATAAGCAAGGAAAATTCCAGTGTGGTTCTGTGTAGGTTATTAAGGACGAATATGTGAGCAGTGCTCAGGCTTGAAATTAAGGGGGCAAAAAAAGGAGCCTCTTACCTTTCAGGTATTACAGCACAGTATTGAGACACTTCTCTCTCAACTGCCTGTTGTTAAACCTCACAGAGGAATATGTTATACTTAAAGAGCAGTGCCCTGGACTTTTACCCATATGTACTGCATATGCAGCAGTATGTATGGACATTGGATGTTTGATGCTGCTGAATGCAGTTGTCTTTTATCACTTCCCCAAAATGCCAGTAAGAATGGCATACCTCAAAATGTAGTGCTAGTTACCAGCTACAGAGTGCAGATCGTTTAATTAACCCCCTTCTGTGGTAATTAAGGTTGTAGCTATATTCCTTGTCTCCAACAAATACTAGCTTTGTGAAGGAATACTAGAACCTTTCAAATGTAGCAGGTAAGTGAAGTACGCTGAGGGAAGGTTCTTCTAAAGCTGCCATGAGCTTTAGAACACTAGACCCTGGCTGTTGTAGATACTTTCTGGGGAAGCCTAACCTGTAAACAGCTCTTGGCTTGTGTTCTTTATTTGGTTCACTTGTGGGTAGCTGAATTTTTTTGCCTTAAAAATCTATTAATGGTTGCAATGTCACAGAGAAGTTTGATGTTGAAGAAAAAGCAGGGGTTGAGTTTAAATACCACAGGAAGCTGTTGGTGACAAGCTTCACCTGTTCCTACAGGCTTGTTTGCTGTCAGATGCTAGTGTAGTGTTTGGCAGTACACAGGTTTTTCAGGAGCAGGCAATACTAGGACAAACAGAGCTGTACAACTTCTGTGTTAAGCCATTCTTCTTGAACCTTTTCTAGTCTATGCAGATGGTAGTATATGTCTGGATATTCTTCAGAATCGTTGGAGTCCTACTTATGATGTCTCCTCCATCTTAACATCCATACAGGTAAAATGAACCCTGCATGAAAAGGCAGAATGAAATTAGGATGCTTTGACAAAACAGCTCAGGAAACACTTTGTTTTGCCTCCTGCTAGCCAGTACAGCATCTGTACCTTGATATGTGCTAAGGTATAAGTACTTCCCAGGTATAAACTAACAGTGACAGTAGGTGGTCACTGAAGGGGCCTGTTTAGTGATCACAGTGCTTGGGTATTGCTGCTTGGCTGTCAGTTGCAGTGCCACCTGCACTGCTGTGAGTAAGAGTGACAGCGAATGCTTCCCGTAACTTGCAGGTGGAATAATGCCATGTACCTCTCTGTACGTAACTAACCTCTGCACTCTTACCAATATGGATAGTTTTATGGAATATGTTGGAAAACCGTGCATACTCTCCAGTGCCTAAGAATCTCTCTCTCTTTGCGCAGTCCCTATTGGATGAGCCAAACCCCAACAGCCCAGCAAACAGCCAGGCAGCTCAGCTATACCAAGAGAATAAGCGGGAATATGAAAAACGGGTTTCTGCAATAGTAGAACAGAGCTGGCGTGACTGTTGACCCAGGATGATGCAAATGAACACTCTGTTGATGAGGAAAATAAACAAAGTGTCTGAGTCATCTTTTTCCTCCTAGCATTTACTTTGAAAGCAGAATAGCTGTTGTGCTGTTGCCACCCTCCCTTGCTGAAGCTTCTTCTCCTTGGACATCAGAAAACACCCACTTTGAAGTCAAGTGTTCTGTACTTGGGTTACTTGCAAAAGAGTTACTGATGCTGAATCCATTTCCTGTGCCCCCTCTCCAGTCTTAGGGCAGTATTGTGCATTTCTGTAGTGTACACTAAGCTTTTAATTGTAATTGTGTTATACACAGTGATGCTTATGTGTAGCTTGATAAAGGGATGTTTATATACATACACATTTTTTAACTGATATTAACTAAAGTGCTGATGTGTCCAGGCTGGTCATTTACCTCTACTATTGGTTTAGACCCCACTGTATTTGTACGTACAGAGTGAAGAAATAACCTTGTTTCCCTTCTGTATTGGTTTCAACTCCTTACTCCTGGTAAAAACCAAAACCAAACAAAGTGATTCCACTTCAAATACTTAGTGAGACTGGACTGCTAGTTACTTCTGCACTTCACATGCAAGATTTATGTACAAGTATACATAAATCACTACAGCTGTGGTACTCTGACCTTTGCTTAGGGTGAGAAACACCCCCCATTTCTACTTTAATTTAAAGGACATGCCTACAGCGAGTGCTTCACTAATAGTCCTGTCACTGAGGCATTACTGAACAAATGCAGGAAGAGCTGTGGTACTGAGAGAAGGACCTTCCACATTAAGGAAGGGGTAAAACCTGAACGCATTAAGGAAGAAATAAAACCGGAAGTGTTCCAGCAGTGAAATTGCTCCCTCAGTGTCTTTCACCTGCCCTTACCTTTAGCTGAGAAAGACAAGTACTTGGGGTGCCAACTTCGCCTTGTGAGAAGTTTGAATAAAGTACGGGTGGGCACTTGAGTCTCTGCCGGTCCTGCTCTTGGTAGATGACCGGGATTTGTGTGAGCTGCTGCATGCTTGAGGTTTCCCTTCAGTTCCATGCAAGTATTTTTTCACCTCTGAAAAAAAACAAAAACCCAACCAACATTTGTAAGTCCAGACTCGCTTTTCTGGTAGGGCTGAGTTTGTACGTTTGGATACAGTACCTTAAGCAGCAGGGTGGGACGGAGCTTCCGACTGTGTTGTCCACTGTTCCCGTGTCCTTTGTGTGCACATTGGTCTGTTAGTTGAGAAGTACAACTTTGCACAAGTAACCCATGTAAGAAACTGTACATTTTTCAAAAGTTGTAAATAAAGTGTAACCTTAGTGCTTATTGTATAAATAGGCAAGAGGTGTATAGCTGTGGTTATTTTAACGGGCTGTAGGAGGCTGCTGCAGGACTGAGCTCCAGACAGACTCAGGGCAGGACTGAGGGGCAGCAGTGGGATGAGGGCTGTGCCAGCTCTAGTGCAGGGATTGGGACTTGCCCTTCCAGCACAGAAATGGGCAAACAGACACCAACCATAGCATAAAAAGCACTTGCAGGAAGCTCAGCACCACATTGTGCCTGTGAATGAGCCACTGACAAAGACAACTATGAGTTGGTTTCAGCAGCTCCATGGGCTCAGTCATGAATGGATACAGGAATCATACTTATTTTCCTCCCATCTTATGAGGGGGAGAACAGGATTTAAAATGACTGACGCATACCAAAAACTGCTGCTGCTTTGCTCTGCAGTTAAGACACAAGCTGCCAGGCTCTTTCAAAAAGTGAGGATTATTTGTACCTGCTGTGACAGCTCATGCACTGAACAGCCTTTTGCCACTGAAGTACCCGAGGTACACATACTCCTCCTAATGGACAGTGTCTTAACTGTCATCGCAGCTGCATCTGTCACCTCTTAGGTGTGTATGGAATCAGTCTACCTCAAGTAACTGTTTTTTAAGCAGCCCCTGTGCAAGACTTCCCCAAGGCAGAGCCAGTCGAGCAGCAAACCCCTTAGTTACACCAGGTTACAGACCTGTGCAAACACCCCAAAACACCAACCCACCTCCTACTTGCACCGATAGGGGTGACTGAAGCCAACCACCCATCCCTTAACCGTGGTGCCTGGCCCAGCCGGAAGGATTCCTGCACACTATTGCCAGCAGAACCTTTCTGAATGGCCCAGGTCCCCATGGTGCAGAAGCTGCTGTATCAGCACCTCCAGTTTTGTATATCTTGATAGCCACTAAAACCAAACCAAGCAAAAACCCAACCACCACACCCAACACCATGGTACGGGACTCTTAGAGCAGCCAGGAAGAAGAGCAGTACAGAGCTGCAAGAAGAAACAAACCCTGACCTTTATACCCCTTTAGCATGGCCTTCATCCACCAATTTAATTCTCAAGCAGGCCCTGGCTCTCCAGCCGAGCTTCCAGCGCTACAGACACACCAGTGGCAGAGGCTTAGCTCCAACAGTAACACCCAGTCAGACAAATCCAAAGCTCAGAACAGCACCAGGCGGGTCCTGCCAACGGTACTGCACTGAACGGGGGTTCGAACCGAATGATCTTTAAGGTCCCTTCCTGTCCAAGCCATTCTGTAACTGTGCTAAGATGGGTAGCCAAGTCACAGCAACAGGCAGCGCAAGGCACTGGACAGCCGCCCCTGCTGAGGGACTGTTACATTTAGCCAGCTCCTGCTCCCCCAAACAGGCATTTCTCATCCCAAATCCTGCAGCGGGGCTCTTGCTGCCTGTCTCAGTATCACCAAGCCTACAAGACCTGCAGCATATCCAAGCTAGGGAGGGGGAGCAGCACGCCTGCCTGCTGCAGGAATATCTGCCTAGAAAGTACCACTCCTACATCACCATCTGCTTCAACCCAGCATTCTGAGAGCAGGATTCAGCAGTACAGAGGGAATAACACACACAAAACCCCAAACAGCACCAACCCCCACCATACTTTCAGCATTAACTGCCAGATCATTTTTCAGCAAAGGCAGCAGCAGCACACCGCTGTTTCATCAGTCCCAGGCAGTGGACACTGCTGCAGCCATCCAGGCAGAGAGCAAGGAATGCTCGTGCCCTCCCCAGGACAGGCTTACCTGCCAGGGCAGCCGCTTCCTGCTCACACTGCGGGGCTGGAAGTGCCTCTGACTGCACATCACCAGGATATTCTGCTGCATCAGTGGAGGTCAGCCTCTCCTCTGTGCTGCGAGGATCCAAAGAGAAAACAGGAGGTGGGAAAAAAGCTAGAAGAGGATGTAGAAAGATGGAGAGGCAGAAAAACAAAAGAGAGGGCTGAGACACAAGGCAACAGACAAAAAGTACTTCATTAGGACTGGGCTTGTGCTACTGGTGACACAAAACCCAGCACCTCACTCGTGGCTCTCCAAGGTCAACGCCTAACCGCTGTTTTGCAAGCATGAAGCAAGCATTTCTCCACCGCTCATGAAGTGCCATGTCCTGTGGCAGAGGCAGAAGTCAGCCTGCTTTCCGGCCCCCTGCATCCCAGAGAGACATCACGCTCGCACCACATGGCAGAGCTACACCAGTTCAGCTGTGACTCGCCCCTGACAGGCCCAGGTACGGTAATGGAGCAGAGGAATCCTCAGGCACAGCTTTGGTTTTGCTCTGGATTGAAGAGCTCATACTCAAAGTCAAAAACTCAGTTGCATAACGGTGCCCACGAGCAGCCCGGAGCGTGGGCTCCGCAGTTACCTCCACTCGCGCTTCACACCTCACATGGTATTTCATCTGCACACGTCAAGCGGAGCTCCAAGGTGAAAACGCCCTGGGATTATCTCAGTCTGACATGCTGCTGATGAAAGTGCGTTCAGGAACGCTCAGGATGGGAGACTCAAGGCAGAAAGCTATGAATTAAAGCTGTGGTTAAACTGGTTCAGGACACCTCCATACACATACACAGCAGAGACAAGACCCTGGGATATATAGAGATATATATGTATATATTTCTCAAGAATAAACACAGATTTCACACATTATTTTTGCTCTTTACAAAGTGTGACAAATCCTGGGTTTTTTTCCAGAAATAAACCTTTATTTTCATTAATACCAACTTTACATACAGGCTTTATTTCCCAGACTGCATTTCCTTTGCTTTTTGTGATTTTCTTTTTTTGTTTATATTTTTTTTTTTTTTTTTAGAAAAAAAAAAAGGGGGCTTTTTTTCTTTTTTTACTTCCTTGGTCAAGAAGAAGGGAACGAAAACTTTAAATGATGTCAAATTCCTCCTCATTGGATGTGTGGTTCTGCTATTACAAAACTATTAAAATGTGAAGGAACAAGTAATATCAAAGACACGTACAGTGACAGCACTACTGCTTTTGGGCTGTGCTAAGGTATTTGGAACAGAACTCGGGCAGTTCTAAATGTCTAATAATGTTTTAGAAATGGTATTAACAAAGTGAAGGACTTTTAACATCGATATAGCCCATGGCAGGAAAAATGCAGCATCTCTTTCTCTCACCGAGTATCCGGGCAGCTCAGTCTTTAGTCGAAGGGACGCATCCCCTCAGTTTGCCTGTGGCATAATCAGCTCGTAGTGCCCAACCTGGCCCTCCTGCTTCAGCTGGTCCAACAGATCCTCCTTGCGCCGCTTCCTGCTCACCACCAAGTACCTGTTGTGCCCCTGCCCATGAGACTTACTTTTAAGACCGTATTTTTGGGCGATCTGATGGATCTGCTTCCTCTCATCCATGGTCAGTTCTCTAGAGAAAGTCAAGTCAATGTGGCTCTCTGAGCGTGCATAGTTCCGAATGATCTCCTCAATATCTCTTTTAGCGATTTTGTTGACCCTTTCCACGTCAAGCCCAAGTCCTTCCCTTTTAAACTGCTCCTTCACTGAAATAGGCTCTCTAATTCCCTCCCCGGCTTTCCCCAGGCCACCGCCTGTCCAGCCCATCTTCCTCAGTATTTGATTCCCGATGTTGTCTTCTTTGATCTTCTGTTTGAAAGCCTCTTCAGCTGACCGGCCCCGGATCTCATTTCGGGAGATGACGTCTTCGACGGTGCCTTTCTTCAGGTTATTGACAACAGTTGGCTGAGTCTTTTTGAGGATTTTCACAGCTTCCTCTGCTGCCTCATGCTTGACAGATTTCTTCACTCCAACTGCTTCTGCGATGAACTCGTCTTCGAGCAGCACCTTGCACTTCCA
The DNA here is from genome assembly GCA_025447955.1 of Psilopsiagon aurifrons. Classification (NCBI taxonomy): domain Eukaryota; kingdom Metazoa; phylum Chordata; class Aves; order Psittaciformes; family Psittacidae; genus Psilopsiagon; species Psilopsiagon aurifrons. Next base: position 6,504 of record JAOEHY010028009.1, on the reverse strand, counting down.
CCGCATGCCAGTCATCCTTTCAAAGACGTACTCCACCGTCATCTTGTTGAACTGGGCAGTGTCATTCAGCGTGCACACCGGGTTACTGGAGTTCTCATAAACCACGAGGTCCTTCAGGTCCTTCTTCCTTCCGGAGCCCCGTGATGAGCAGCCCACCTTCTGAACCTGGGTCACTTTGATGGCTGCTATGTTTGACTGCATCTTCTGCAGGATCTTCAGTGCCTCCTCAGCGGCTGCATGCTTGCTGGTCTTTTTAGTGCCAAATCCCTCGGCGAGGCAGTGGTCTTGGAGATACACCTGGCAGCGCCACGAGCGGTTGGGCATTAATTCATATTTATACTCCACAGACATTTTGTTGTATGAGGCAGAATTGTTAAGGATTCCTATTGCGTCGCTGGCGTTCTCCGTGAGGACGAAACTAGTCCAGTGTTTGTTGGTATTAGCAGAACCTTTAATGGATTCAGTACCAGGCTGCATCGGGACACAGTCCCGGTTGGCAGCTACAAACTCCTCGTGGGGTTTGAGAGCAGGAGGGAAATCCGGGCGACTCACGCCTGCCTCGCACACCACCAGGTCTTCATGGTAGGTGTGCTTGAACTTCCGCTGCACGACTCTCACTTCCACCGCCTTCTTCAGCAGCTTCACCGCCAGCTCCGCCGCTCGGTCCCGGGACCCGTTTTTGCTGCCGGCGTAGCCGGTGGCCAGGTAGACGTTCTGACACCGCACCTCGCAAGCGAAGCCGTCCGTTAGGAGCTTCTTGCTCTTGGGGAGGTCAGCGGGGGCGATTTCTTTCAGAGGAACATAAATATATTCAGGATTTGTCTTGCAGGCCTGAATTGAGCGCGTCAGAAGGTAGGTGAAGTTGATCTTGTCAGTCCCAGCGTTCGCCTCTGGGCTAGCAAGATTTTTCCAGACAGCTGCTGACAGTTTCTCAATAAAACTCTGCTTCAGCGTTATAGCCGATGGAGGGAAAGTCTCTGACGCAGGCTGGGCGGCCGAAGGAGAAACAGAAGCCTGCAACGTGCTGTTTGTGGTGGAGTCCACGCTATTCACAGCCTTCTTGGCTGCTGCTGCCGGGCCTGCAAAGCCAAGGCCAGCAGAGCCGGAGAGCTGCGGATCCGTGTCCCGTGCGCTCGCAAAGGAATTTGTACAGTTTTCAGCTGGCTGTGCTATGCTGTTCGTGTTTGCCTCCTGGTTCACCTCCTGCATTTGGTTATCCAGAGACTCTTCCCTCCTTTCATCCTTCTCAGCACTGGTGACAAAGTGTATGGGTTCAAAACGTGGTCGCACCCTGAACCTGGGGGCCATCTTTTTGGGCGGCTCAGGAATCTCTTCCAGCTCTGGACCTACGGGGAGGAGGACAATGACAAGATTACTAATACATGCTGTGACAGGGAGACAGCGTTTTCAGAGAGCGATCTCCAGGAGGAGCCTGCAGGCTCTGAACACAGGATTCCCTCTTCTCAGCCACAAACCAAAAGGTTTCCTTCTGAACACATTCACAACTGAGCAAGTAAGACCACTTGTACTTGTGCAGGTCAATACGCTGCTATTTCCAGCTCCACAGCTACCATACAAAAATATTTAGCTACACGGATTTTAGGTCCAAATCACTTGCTCTGCCCCACAGCATTGCCCACTGAACCCATCCAGTCAGTTCTGAAGTTCATAATTCAAAGCTACTAAACCAAGTATAAACCACGGCCAGTAAGACAGGACACCAGAGCAGGACGGGAGCCTCAGCTCTGCAGGGCTCTGGGGTGACCTCAGGTAAACTGCTTCATCTTCAGGGTCTTCTCATTTGATGGAGGAGCACAGTGATACTGAACCCACCCTTCCAAAACATGTGGGGCTCTTAATGACTGCTAATAGAAGTATTTTCTGAAGATATAACTACTGTTAGCTAAAGGACACCAAACATGGAGAAATCTGCCCCAGCCTCAGCTCACAGCTGCGGTGGCCAGGGGGGACCACTGCACAGTACTGGTAAACCTCTTGTTTCTTAACCAGATGAAATCCAAATGAGGCAGAATGCCCTGATGTGCACAGCTACTGCAGACAGTAAGAATGGAATAGCTGGTAAGTGAGCTACATCTAGAAGATGGTTATACAAGACTTCTCCTGTGAAAGACATGGCCCACACCCACTGAAGTGGAACATGCATGTAATTTCATCAAGGTGCAAAAAGCCACCTCAGTGCCCTGGAATGAGCTGCCTAATCCAGTGCCAAAGTGTGCAACTGTAATAGAGGTCAGGCAACACATCTGTCTAGACATCACACCACCACAGTGTACTTATCACAGCCTAGCTCACTGCAGGTGAAAACGCCACTTTACATGCAGCATAAACAGACCTTCCCGTTTCAGTCAGGTGACAGAGCCCATGAGTTAAATCCTTCAGTTGTCAGTTGTAATGAACGATGGCAAGGTTTACGTTTCTTGCTCAGTTTGGTATCTGGATGACTGCACTGCAGCAGCATCTAAAGGATCGCGCCAGCAGAACAGCTCTTTATGCTGTCTGTGCAATGTGCAATCCAGAGCCCCTCCTGCAGAGCTGCTGCCTGACAGACAGACAAAACATGCAGCATTTTTCCCAGTTCTGTGGCCTGTCCACAGACGCACAGGGGAATTGCTGAGTGTCAAAGCAAGGGAAGAAACCTTGGCAGAGCCATGGGCTATACCCAAGCCCAGAGGAGCCGGTGCTGCCTGACCATTTGTGCTTTAAACAGCCAAACTGCCAAATGCTGCCTCACAACGCCAGGGCCTGCCCACTCGCATCCCTCACCTGGCACACAGGAACAATTCCTCTGCCCTCCCTCCAGAGGGGGCAGGGAGCTCCCAGGGGCTGGAGAGGCGCCAGCGGCAGAGGCTGAACTGCAGCCCTCTCTGCCTGCTGCATGTCCACCCCTGGGGAAGCTACAGCTGGAACATGGATCCCTGGGACCACGGGGCCGGGCTGGCTGTGCTGGGCCCTTCCAGGTCCAATGGTGGGGGGGGGGAATACATTACCCCAGCCTTCACCCCCAATGCTCCAGGCAGGTCATAACTCAAAATCAGTAAGCTGAGCTCCCCATCTCCATGCATGTGTACAACTCCTTCTCAGCTGGAACACGGTCCCTCACCACAGTAAAGAAGGGCAGACAGATATTGCATTACATAGGTTCAACTCCCTAACACCAGTGCCTAGAAAAATCAATTACCAGGCAATTTCAATGAAATACTGTATTTTCTTAAGCAAAAAGAGAATCCTGCATTAATTATGTACACCCACAGCATGGCAGATGAGGGAAGCTGCTGCAGTCCAGCAGAGTACATCATGTCTGTTTCCCTTCCGTTTGTGGAGCTGGCTCTCTTGAGACAGCCCCGTGACATACTGCTCTCCCCTCACTCCCACTGATGCTCACCACACAGTGACAGGGAAGGCTGTCTCCTTCAGTGCATAAGCAGGTAAGATATACTCACTGTCAGATGGAGAGTGGCATCTTTTTAGCTTCCTGCTAGGAACCAACTCATACGTTCTCATTTCCCCGATGTCGATGCCTTCAGCCATCTTGAGAACCTTCTCCATGACCTGCATGCCATATCTGTGTGGATTCAACAGCAAACTGGTTAGAGCTTGTCCCACAGGGGCAACATGGACACACACACACAAGCTTTTATTATGCACAACAAGAAAGTCCTGCCGAGGACACAGTACCTGGTGCAAGGGAGATGCTCCCCAATTTTGCTGGAGTATTAACACAGGACCTGACTACCAGCCTTGTGCCACAGTCAGCTCAGTGCTGGCACACAGCCTGCACAGCATCTCGTAAGCCACCTGGGTAAGTGAACCCATTTGTGAGTAACAAGCCATCAGACTGACAGGGTTTGAAACTTCAATACATTACCTGCCAAGATACAGCATTTGGCAGAGCTCCTGGGAGCACTGAGGAGGACAGAGGTGTGCAGAAGGAGTCTGCGGGCATCACAGTTTCAGTGCACAGGAACAAGTGAAGCCTTGTGGGGTCCGCAGCTGTCAGACAGCACATCACCAATCTGACACTGCAGATGTCAGATGACAAAGGCCCTGCTCAGCCCCTATTGACCACTCTTTTATCGATCACACTGATTTCCAGTGTTGTGGCTGTAACCGAAATGTCTCCAGCCCCTCACCGCGACAGAGGTGAGGTGGCTGTGAGGAGCTCTGTGCAAACCCTAACCCTGCTGCAGCATGCTACCGGCTCCACAGGCAGCACACGCACCATGTGGCCCCACCGGCCACATTTTCCATTGCTCTGGGGATATTTCACATGGTATTGAGCCATGTGCACTCTGCAGCTGAGCAAGAAAAACCCCAAACCTTTCTAACAAAGGAGAGCCCACAAACATGGCCTGAAACTAACCTCTGACAGCGTCATACTGTGGTTCAGAAAGAAGAAAAACCAATCTTGCATGTGTTCCATGGTGTGCTCACCTTCAAATGTCAAGAAGCATCAGGTCCCAGCACACGGACAGGAGCCCACAACTGTCCCAGCAGCCAGTGCTGTGATAGCTTGCACAAGTTTTTAAATACTATTGT
>JAOEHY010028007.1:0-15334 GCA_025447955.1 Psilopsiagon aurifrons | reverse complement strand
GCAGAGACAGGACACCTGACCCAAACTGACCAAAGAGGTATTCCATACCATAGCACATCATGCCCACTATATAAACTAGGGGCAGGGACCCGAAAGGGTTAGATCACTGCTTGGTCAGGCTGGGTATCAGTCGGTGGGTGGTGAGTGGTTGTATTCGCTTCCCTTGTTATTCCCTTCTCATTATTGTTGTTGGTGGCAGCAGCAGTGGTTTGTGTTATACCTTAGTTACTGCACTGTTCTTGTCTCAATCCATGGGAGTTACATTCTTTCAATTCTCCTCCCCATCCCTCTGGGAGCTGGGGGAGGAATGGGAGGGAGTGGGCGAATGGCAGCATGGTTTCTGTGTTACTGGCTGTACTTAAACCACGACATGTCTACATCCCAGCTCCCTCATCCCAGACTTCGCATTTGTCAGACACTGCCCATAAGCTAGGAACAAACAGATGCTGTTTCCTGCCTGCTTGGCTGCTTCTTTCACATCCCTGTCACTAGGGTTGCACACTAAATTCAAGGCAGTGTTCCCTGGCATGAACTGGACTCTTGTCTTTTCCTGCCCCCCCACTGCACATTGTTTAAGTCCCCGTCACATCTTTGGTGCCATTCTGCCTTCTCTCCTTGCCTTCTCTGTGACCTCCCCTATTAGATACTACTTCCAGAGGTTGCAATGGTCTCCTTCCCTTGGCACAATCCCGGGAGCACCCATTAGCATTAGATTTCTCCTCTTTGCAAATCACAGGCAGCCTCACTCCTTTTGGATCTAGCCTCTAACTTTAGCATCACTTTTTCTTACAGCTACTCTTCCCACAAAGTCAGGAGAGTCCCTGCCCTGTCAGGGGCAGATATTTTGCCATCATACAAGCTGGCCTCTTAAGAACAAACACCCTTTACCAGATAATGGGGATGCAGTGATTCAGGGTCATTAGGCTAGGCTGGCACTGACAACCTCACCTGCACATGTGTGCTGTGAGCATGTACCTGTGGCTCTGCCCAGCAATGGCTGAGGGTTCCAGCTCCAGCCCTGCACTGGGCAGCAGAGGGGTCTCCCTTCCTTGGCTGGCACTGCTGTAGGGCTGTGCTTCCAGACCTGGATCCATGCATGGACAGACCTGGGTCATGGCATCTGAATGCTGCCTGTGGGAATAACCTCCTTCTCCTCTTCACAGTTCCCAAGGTGTCGGGAATCCCTGCAGAGGTCTGTGCCTGGGGATGGCCCCGATCTTGCTCCTTACCTAAACATTATTGCTCTGCTTTTGTGTTTCAGAAAGCTACTTGGGTGCCTGGAAGAGTGGAGGTACAGCAGAGCCCTCCCCTAGCTCCCCTGGGAGAAAGATGTGCAGGAATTACCTGGGTAGCTCCACATCCCCTGGAGTGTGGCTTTTTGCAGATATTGCCTCTGTCATCTCAGAGTTGACTGACACTCTCTGTGAAGAGAGCTGCCTTCAGCTAGCACTGCACTGGTGGTATGGTAGGGTTGTGTACTGAGGTGCTTCGGGAAGAAAGGCAGCCTATGAATTATTTAAGCACCTCTGTTTCTGATCAGCTTATGACTAACATTCATCGCACTTACCCCTAAGAAGCTGCATACTAAAACTACTGGAGAAAATATAATGGGTTGAATTTCTTTTTAGGTAGCAAGGTACACACAGAGCTTTTGTGGACTTTTGTGCGTTTTGCTTTTGTTTTTAAATAGGCACACTGAAAGGGACTTAGAAAGTCTGCTCAGGAGCCTGGGAGTCCACAGTGGGCCTGAATAATTTTTCAAGGGCAACAGAGAGCAACGGGGAGTACATACCACAGCAGACAAGGGAATTATAGAGAAAACTTCTTTCTGGTGTTACATTAAGGTTTTAAGAGCCTTAAGAGCAGGAGATGAAGCAGGGAGTAGAGATTGCCTTGAGATAGCTGTGGAATAAAGGGTGCATGAGCAACTCCAGCAAATTTCACATCATGTTATAAAACCATAAAAATAGTGTTGGTGGAGCTCAGAAGCTAGCAACCAATATTAGAGCAAGTTAATAAATGCCTGCTGTGTACTGACCTCTTTATGGTCTGTGGCCAGAGTTGGAACCCCTTTCCTTCTAGAGTGGATATACAACAATCACAACTACCCACTCTATGTAGGAGCTCAGCTACAAACCCCCTTTTAGACTGAAGAGACCAGCCCAGATTTAACTAACACTTTCATGTAGGATTCAGATACTCAAAATTGTTTCCCAGGCAATTTCTGTGCCTATTAGCAGCCCCCTTGCCAGGGCAGGTCTGTCTTTTTGTCTGCTTCCTTTCTTCCTGTGGGTCAGATGAGTTGAAAACTCTCAGCTTGTGCTTTATTGACATGCACTCACTGTTAGCTACATGTCTCTCTGGACACCTGTGTGCTGACTTATTAATTACCTAAGTTATTTGCTAAATAAGGGTACGGTTCTTAATCACAAAACCCAAGCAGTGACAAAAAGTGAAGTTTCATTATTCACCATATTATTCCACAATATCAAAGCCAGCTGCACCATGTTCCCAAAGGTGTGAGTTTCTTGCAGACTTTTTCATTAGCTGAGCTCCCTTCAAGCTCGAACAACAGCCACTTAAAACAAGAGTTTGGGGTCCAGAAGGAACATCAGGATATCCCCTCAAATCATCTCCTGCAGACTCCTTGAAAACTTGAATCTGCTCCTCAAATTTCCTTTGGGTTCCCTCCCTCTGAAGTAGCAGAGAACAGACCCAACCAGTGAGTTTCTGTTCAGCATTCAGACTGGGGAGCCCCCAGCTTCTACTGGAAGCGAAGTTAGCCCTAAAGCATCTCCCAAGAGCTCCTCAATGGTTCTATTCATTTGAGGAACACCAGTGCGCAGTAGCCCGCTTGGTGCAGGTGAGAAAGCCAGAGGAATATCTGGTCCAGTGCTGCCCATGAGCACAGAACGTGCTACAGCACAGTCTCTTCCTTCCCTTGCACCCTCACTTCTGAGGAAACCAGATGAATCACTGCTCTGAATTTATGTGTATGTCTTGTTGCCCATCCTATCTCATCAAGGCATCTCTGTGGTGAGCACCAGCTTCACAGCAGTTTATAGAGACTGTATCTCAGACTAACACAGTAGATGTGGAACCTACTTCTGCTTGCTCCCTTCATTAGTTCTGGGGGGCCTAAATAGGTCTTTTAAGGTATTTTAAGTCTCCAGAAGGTCTCCCCATAGTCAAAATTTCATCAGATCTCTGGCAGGATTTTTCCTGGTCAATATTCCCATGGGAAGCCCACAAAACACATGCAAAGTGCTAAAGCAGACAGCCGTGGCTTTCTGCATCAGTGGTGTGGTCTGACGCAAAGGGAAACTTTGCCGCAGAATGAGCAATCTTGTAGCTAAATCCTGAAATGCAGACTTCTCAACGCCTTGACAAGTTTTAACCCTGCTTTTGTGACCATACCACAGTTTGTGCCACTGGTTTGTGCACCAAGCTTCCCACTGGGGCTGATACCCTTCATTCCTTGACCAATTTCTGCAAGTGCTGCCTCTTAGTCCACCACAGGGGCAGCTGCACTGCAGCACCAAGGGACCCTGTTACCTGTGGGAGTCCCGTGAGATGGAAGGTGCTGTCGCAGTACCTTGATGGTGGCAAGAGGGAGGAATCATCTGCTCTCCATCTCTGCCATATGTCTGTTTCTGTATGCAGCCTGAGTGCAAATGCATTATATTAGATAAAAATCATCTTTAATTGAATGCTGGTTGCCCTCCAAATGTAACATCATCTCTAGGCACTTCTTTCCTTCTCTCTTCTGACTTTTAGCTTCTGAAGTCCAAGCATCTCTCAGATATTCTCTCTTGTGCATTTTTCATTGGCAGGGCTCACAGGGTTAAACCACTTCTGTGCTCAGTTCAAGGAACAGCGTGGCCACAGGACTGTTGCCAGCCAGACCATCCTGCTTCAGAAGAGAGTTTAGCTGCATGAATGTCAAAACCAGTGCTGTTTGCTTTTCACATCAAAGAACAGGCCCTGGCCTTTAAATCAGGAGAAGGAGTATCTTGTCCTAGTCCAGTACTTTTGGTCTTCTAATGCTTCCTGAAACTGCTCCAGAGCATTGAGGCCAAGCTGGCTGTGGATGGAGATCCTGCACCTCCATAGCTGCCCCAGGAAAGGATGGACAAAGCAATTTTCCTTATCCATGGAGCTTTTCTCCTTGCATGCATCCCTCCCCAGTCATCATAGCTAGGCTTGACTTGAGGAATGTGTTGTGCTGGACTGGTACAGGCTCTTCCTGCTCTTTAGCTTCTCTGTTTCCTAGTTTATCTTTTTCCTAGGCCAGAAAGCTCTTTGTGTCCTATCTCACATCAGACAGTCCTTCCTCAGACCGGTGCTAGCCCTGGGTACTAAAATGGAGCCCCCCAAGGGATAGAGCAGGTCTGCCCTAACCTGGGCAGACAGGGTGCTTTTCTGTGGTAACAACACTACCTTGTGTGTCTGTTGCTCTCTGTAGTAAACCAGGGGCTGAAGACACATGCTAAGCAGTATTTGACTCATCCACAGTTCCATAGCTCCCCTGCTAGCAGGGATGATCACCACATGCCATATTAGCAGCCCAAGCTGTGCTTACAGCAACACCGTGCTCATGGGATCCCGAGGGCAGGAGGACACTGAGGCACAGAAAGGGATGGAAGGTGTTGAAAATGTGCAGTAAGCTAAAGCAGTCAGAGGGATGTACAGTGTCTCTCTCAGTAACATCTTAGAGGCATGGCACCAGTGTGTGGAAGAGACTCTCCTTCCCCTGGTACAGCTACAGGAGCAAATGTGTACTCTGTTACTGCCACTTGAGCAAGGTCATGAGTCTTATTTGTGCAACCCTTGTGCGGCTGTGAGGTTCTTTTCCATACTGACCCAGCTATAAAACATCCTACTGGACCTGTCCTCTCCCTGATACTGTCAGTGTCACCTGCTAAGAGGTGGGACCTGTACCTTTGTCACATAGAGCCTGCTAAGAAATTCCTGTCCCTGGAGGCCCTCAGCACTTTCCATGGTGTGCTGAAGTAGCTGAAGAGGAGGCAGCTGCCTACCAACCAGGAGCTGCAAGGGGCACATGTGTCCCAGAGGGGGCCAGTTGGGCTGGTATGGACCTGGGCTATGCACAGAGGGCAGGGCAGGCTGTCTGGGGTCTTTGAGGGGTAACCAGACTCCAGCAGGATGCTTTTCCATTCTGTGGCTGACACACGAAAGTCCTCTCTGTAACCTTCCCACAGATACACAGCACTGGAGCATTACAGAGTGATGTGCTCTGGCACTGTGCATTAGGCAACCTTGATGAACACTGTACTGTTGTTTTGAAACAAAGAAAGACAAAAGCAGCCATTAGTGCGCAGACATGATCTCATCCATCCTAGCAGTACCCACTCCAGCTTTCTCAGCATTTCTCATGGCACCTCCTCAACGTTGCACAAGAGAATGGCTTGACTACCTGACTCCTCTTCATGGCACTTAACTGCTGCTGTCTGCAGCCAACACCAGAAATAACCTGCTTTCTCGCAATACTACCTTCAGGCTTAGGACTAAAGCAGTGAGAAACCAGGAATATTTCCCGTCTGCATAGTCAGGCTGTTGCCACTGTAAGCCTTCATTTGCCTGGGCTGAAACTTGGAAGTGGATCTCGGGGATCTGCAATCAGAGCCAATTGCTTCTATCACCTGATGCTTTCAGCACTCACATGGACACAGTCCCCAGCAATCCTGCAAGAACTGACAACACTTTGAAAATGGCATTGTTTCTGCAGTGAAAGCACTTTGCTTTTGACAGTTGTCCACACTATGCTTTTTGCACAACTCTTGGTTAATGCGTTGTGCAAATCATCTGATGCTGTCATAAATCATTGGCATCTTTAGTGCTTGTTTCCAGTGATAATCTAATTTCTTGAGCAGGTTTGGGGTCAAATCAGCCTCACTCTGTAATCACTGGCTGGGGGTTGTTTTATTTCCCTGAACACAGAGTACCCAGCTCCTTCATGCATCATTTATATTCCCTGCACCCTAGCAAGGCTCTGGCCATTTCACTATTCCAGCCACGTTTCCAGAAATGTTAATTTTCTTTCAGATTCTCTGTATAAAACCAGAAATGCTCTATCATTGCCAGTGACTCTGAGGATAGGTTTTGTAGATTTTCCTCAATCTCAGCAAATGCTTTGTCTGCAGATTTAACAGACACTGCTGGTCTATGCGGCAGATTATAAATTTTAGCCCGTATTATGATCAGTAAACTGCCATTTTTTTTCAGGTGTTAGACATTGTTCACTCTCACAGCATAGGCAGAAGAGTTTTCCCTCAAGGCGGTGGAAAAGTCTGTATTGCCCAGAGGACAGGACATGTTTAATCCTTCTTCTCTTCCCTGCTGCCCAAGTAGAGTACTCACAGCCCTGTGCTGGCATCATGTAGTTCACTGTGCCGGATGCATGGATCTCATGGGTCTCATGGTTCTCCTCATTCACCAGCAGTGCAGGAACAGGATGCAGCTGAACCACAAAAATGGATGGGGAAGAAATGGCTGTAAGTCCTGAGGGCTGGTCTCTAACAGCAGCTTTGCCAAGGGATGGTTTTGTGCACCTGTACATGTGAAGGAGTTGTGCCATCACCTTGTGTGATGCTACCCAGGCCTCCCCCACCTTCTCTGTCTTTCAAAGTGACATCAGAAGCTCTGCTGAATGCTGTGGGTTTGTATGGCATGGGCCAGCATTCTCATCTTGGCTTGGACCCCAGTTATTGCGATGACTCAAACCCTCTAAACCTGTCTGCAGGTTGCTGGCAAGCCACTGTTACTTCCATGTTGAAAAAATGCCAGCCTAGTGGGCTCTGTGCAGGTTTTTGCCTCATCTGGAGCATCTTTGAAGAGGAGGGTGGCTGCATGCTAAGCAGGTGAGGCATTACATGTCCTTTTCAACTCCTAGGTCTCCTTCTGATGGCTGGGTGCTGCCTGGCTCACACAGAGTGATGTTCTGTGAGCCTGCACATCTCTAGCCAGGGGAAAGTTTTTGGCCTCTTTAGATTTTGCATTCTGGCTGAGGAGGACCTGCTCAGCCAAGCAGCATAACTCCAGAAAAGCTTCTGAGCCCTCTTACCACCTCCCAGCTCCCTGCCTTCTGACCCGTTGCTTTCACCTTACATTTTGCTCTGACAGCTTGGTTCTACTCCTGGTCAGCTCTTATTCTCCTCCTTCTGCTTTCCGAAGCTTGCAGTCAGTTCACTGAACGGAGGCATGAGGATATGAGCAGGAGGTGAATGGAGAAAGCAGGCTGTGCAGGTGAGATGCATAGCCTTCAGCATCTTACTCATGCAGATGGTGGAACCTATGAGTTACAGCATTGTACAGTAAGAAGAAGCTGGACACAAAATGCCTTCACTCCTGTGTCATAAGATGGAAGCATTGGGATGGCAAGTGGTCTCCCAGGCAGAAGCAAGTGAAGCAGGAGGAAAGGATTTCCTGAAATCCCTCAACCCCTGGCCTCTGGGCAGAGGTGATGAGGGCGGTCACCTGCTCACCCCAGGTCCAGCATTCCTCTGAGCTCTGTGCTCTGGGTTGACATGTTCTCTGCTGAGCCATTCAGATCTCTGGAGAGCCAGGAGAGATGAGTTAAGGCAGAGCATGCCTGAGCTGTGGGAGGCTGCTATGCAGCTGAACAGAAAGGCAGCTATTGAGACTGCTGAATGTTTTATATTGCATTCAAGTGCTGAGCCCACTATCAAAGCTGGGCATTATCCATTTAGAGCCTTGTCTTTAAAATAAATGATAACTCTGAGGATGAGCTGCTGCCAGGTAAAGGAAAGGGGTTGTATATCTGATACAGGAGGAGAAACTAAGAAGGCTAAGTGCTCTCACATGAAGGGCAGCAGAGATGGGAAATCAGCTCACAGAACCCAGGTATCTCCAGATCATGGCATCATCCAAAGCAAATTTCCCAACCAAGATATTTTCTTGCATTAAACTGGAGAATTTCGAACACAACACTCTTCCCAGAAGAAAGGGTTTGCTTATTTCTTTTAAACTGCAGAGGTAAGTAAAGCCTCAGTCAGTACCAGTGGTTGGGGGAGGAAAGGGGAAATAAAAAAGGACTGTGCTGGGTGGGGAATGTGATGCCACGGGCAATGGCATGCAAGGGGAAGCAGCATGGGTGTGGAAAGGGAGCTGTATTGTCAGGGAATTAACTCTGGGATGAAGATGTTGTGGATACAAAGGAGCTGGAGGTGTTTAAAGACGTGGGTACAGGTGAGCATGGGGGTAGAGGAAAGCTTGCACAGGTCTGCAGGGAGCTGTGGGGCTGTGAGCCCTGGTGGAGGGTGTCAGCAGTGGGAGGGAGCAGGGTTTCATCTGAAAGAGGTACACAGAGCTGTGACTGGCATTTACAGTGCAGGAATGCCCACTGTGTGCCAGCCTTACTGAGGTGTGCATGAAGAGACAATTGCTGCCTGGGAAGATATGAGCTGTGAAGCCAAGAGGTAAACAAAAAGTGTGAGGAAAGGAGAACAAACGGCTGTTGTGAACACAGGAGGGGCCTCACTGGACAAGGTGAATGTCCCTCCAGGCCCTTATCTCAACTCTGACAGTGACTGATACCAGATGCCCCACAGGAAGCTGCAGAAACAATCTTCATAGTACATCTGGGCATCGGTGTGATAGTATCCCCATGAGGGTTCTTCCTGCCAGGGCCCATTTAACTGATCAGCCTACACATGGAAATAGAAGACTGAGAGCTCTTGTCAGTTTTGCTCTGGATAATGTTGCATCCAGAAGGACTTTCACTCATATAAGCTGCTAGCCCAGCTGGTTCTGTCCCTACTTGCTCTTTTCTATGTATGTGTCTTACAGGCTCTGCAATGCTTCTGGCAAGCATGGACCCATGAGCTATTTCCCTAACCCCTGTGCTCCTGCAGAGAAGCATAGCTAAGGTGGGGATGGAAAATAGTCTTTCTAGCTAAGCCGAATTGCCATGAACTGAGGGCTTCTTTCTTATCTTACAGTTTTAAGCATCCGCTTTCAAGTGTGGGTAGGCAGCTGGAGCAGTGTATCACCACTCTTTTCCTCTGAGAGAGATCATTCCTGGAGGATGGGTTAGCAGGAGTGTGAAGAACAAACCAGTGATCTACATACTAGTGCCATGGGTAGTCATGGAAAATCCAGCAATGCCACATGGCCCAATCGAAGGGTCTATACCAGCATTTGCAAGTGCTCTAGACATTGAGCCCGCTACCTTCATTCTGTGTGCAGCAGGACTGATGAACAGGGGAAATAAATTTGAGGAAGGATCCCAAGAGCAGATGACAAGCATCTAGGATTTTCTGACAAATGCTGAGCAAGTAGATGGAGTGCAGTGTTATCCTGACAGATCTTTGACAGGTCATAAGACAGCGGTCTGTGAGACACCAGAATGTAATCTAGAGCTATTGTACATAGACCTTTTGTGGACAACCCTCATTATCTGTTCATACTCAAAGCACAAGGAAATCACACAACAGGAGAAAAGTAAAAGGGACTGAAATAATTTTGAAAGAAGAACTTTTTATTTGGCTGTAAATTGAAGTTGCTCTGGGCTCTGCACAGCATGCTCTTCAGGATGATTTCTCAGCAGCTTACGTGGTCACCTACAAAAACAGAGGCAGTGAAGCTCTGACCTGATCATTTTTCTGGGCAAAGTCCCCATGGATCTGATTAGATGTGAGCCTGGGACTGCCCTGGGAAAGACCTTCCCCCTCCCCAGTGCTGCGTGGGAAGTGGCAGCATAAACCACGGGGGACCTCATGGCTCACGGCTAATTCAGTTCCTCTGATAGAGACTCTGAACACACTGAGGGGTGTGGGGCTCTGTTTTAGGACCTGCTGTCCCCCTTGCATGCACACGTGCACATGCACATGCATGTGCACAAGTACCAATGGTTTCCAAGTGCCTTTCAGTGATATGTTACATGCCCAGCAAGCAGAAGTGGTTTTGTTCTGTCCCCCATGCCCTTCCTCAAAGAACTGATTTTGGTGAACACACTGCACCAGTTCATTGCTGTTCCTTTATGCCCTGCTGTAAATGTGTTGACTGTGGATCACAGCCCCACTGGCCTTTCTAATGTGTTGGGGTTCACAGCACTACAGTCCCCAGGCAGTGGTTGAGGCCCACTGGCCTCTCTGTGCCCACTCACTGGAGGTGCCTCAGCGGGTGAGTGCTGGGCTGCTCAGCTGCTGGCAGCCCTCTGGATGCCTCCTCATGTCATGCTGGGACTGTACCCCACATGGCACATCTTTAGAGATGGACCTAGGCTGGAACACATGCGGTGAGGACATGGCGTGGTAAGGTCTGTCCATCCATGTGCTGCTGCAGCCCCAGAGGAGGTGGCTTTTGTTCCATCTCATGCTCCATCAGCAGCTTCACTGTCATCATGTGCAACAGCACTCGTGTAAGAGACAAAGCAGTACCTCAGCAAGATCCCAGCTTTCTATGGATAATCACTGCTCTTTTCTGAGCAGCTCAGCACACTGCTTTTGTATGTGCAAGGGGAGAGCAGCGGGTAGCAGTGGGTAGACACTGCACTGCTAGTGGGTCCTGGTTTGGTTCATGGGAGCTTTGTGTTTTCTGGTACTTGGTTTGGAGCAACTGGCTCCAAAACTACTTCCAAAACAGAAAAGCCCCAGAACTACTCAGAAAGTTTTTCCCAGGCTGGGAAAAACTAATAAATGAAGCAAAGCTGACATAGGTTACTGAAGTATTGAAGCACACTAGACTTCAGCACCCCTACTTGAAAGAGAAATCCTACAGTTGATGCAGACCACAAATTCAGGAAGTGTTCCTTACATGATTAAAACTGCCCCCCCAAAGTGTTCTTCCCTTCATACACATCATAACTCCCCCCCTCAATAACATGTTGGAACTAGGGTAATTCCACTGCCCACACAGTGCAGATCCACAGCTCAAGGACTCCATTAGCCAGCAGTACACCACTACTCTCCAAGGCTTGCAGTGGGGCAGGGGTGCCAGGAGAGTGAAGGTAGTTTCTGTGCAGAGTATGAAGAAAGTTTGGGTATCACGAAGCTGAGATTAAATGGTCTATAAGCTTGTGGAGCCAGTGAAGGATTTTTGAGCTTGGATACTCTGGAAATCAGAAAAGGCACTTGGGAGAGCTGGGAGAAGGGCAGGCTTGTGCCTCTGGCAATACAGCCATGTAGAAATGTGTTTAACTGGATAAATGGAGTAAGATCATCTCAGTGTCACAGAATAAGTGTCCACATCCTACCAACTTGCTTTCAGTGTTGGTGACGCACACGCCAAGATGAAGGACTGAATGATGGATTTGTAGCTTCCCAATTGCTCCTAACAAAGATCCCAGTACTGATCCATGCAGCGCCTGTTATCTGTTCTGTGCATAAACAAGGGAATTCATTCTCCAGGGATCTCAGTCTAGTTTCTTTCATTAAGAATAAATTAAACATTAAAAAAATGTAGGAGGAAATTAAAAAAAGTGGTTTTTTGATTGGAACACATTTCTGTAAAGCTCTGACTGAAATAAGCAACATGTAGCGCAATGTATTTCAAATAGATAGAAATAATGCCGTAAATATACCAGGCTAATTAGATGTACTTTCTCTACAAACCCACAACTCTAATGTTCCTGTCTCACTGTAATTAAAGAAGCATTTACAATGCATTGGAACTCTTAATTAGGTCTAACATCTAATAAACTTGGAGTAAACTAACAAATATTTTCTTTGTCATTGAGTAGCTTGTAATCAGTGTTTGGAGGTTTAAAATTTCAGATAGCAGGCATTGAACATTGTCTAAAGAGCTTGAGGAGACATTTGAGCATAATCTGGTAACCATTCTTCTCACCCTCATATAGACATGCTGAAGGACCCATTTCTCAGCCTTTTCCCTTTGGTAGTTTAATTCTGCTGGGAGGGATTCACCCTGCAGGCTGTATTTGCAGCAGCCATCCAGAAACTAAATCAGCTTCTTGCAATCCTGCTGTAGTCAGTGGAGGAAAAGGGGATTTATTCCCTCCCAGATAGGTGTTTAAGAGTGGTGAGGTTGACCTGCTGACCAAGATTCCTCTCTTTCTCCATCAATACAGAGCACCTTGATGGCCATCTCAGATTAAAATGTGGTAGCAGGGCAAAGTGAGTGGGGGACCTGAGTCACGGAATGAGTCAGAGATTTGACATTCTCTTCAGAAGAAGGGGCAGGACGGTAGGATATGGGATATATGTTAAATGAGCTACTGAGGAAGCAAGCAGAGAAGGCAGGAGGCACATGCACAGGGAGGAACACTCTCAGGAGAAAGAGGGTGTAACAGAGGATTTGATGCAATGAAGAAAATTGGAAGGATGGAGAAGACATAAAGGCTTCCAGATTTGGCCAGGGAAATGGAGCTAGGACCCTTTGAAAGGGCAGGATGAAACCAATGTGCTGCTAAAAAATGGGGACACAAGGAGCATGGAGAAAGGAAGATGGTAATACTTGCCTCAGTACAATTGGCAGGTGCCTCTATTTTTGGAAGAGAAGGCCGTATATTTTGTGTGAAGTTTCCTGCATCTCGGGAATTGCTTTAATGTAGCTTGAAGTACCAGAAAGTGGAATAAGTATGTGCCATTACTAGTAACAATAACAGCCCTGGAATACTGTCTACTCAAGAATCTCAAAGCACACCTTTTTATGACTTATTAATTGACTCTTTATGTCCCCAGAGAGGGAGGGGATTATAATGATCACTGACTTTACATGAGGTGAAACAGAGGGTAAGTGGCTGAGCTGTGAACAGAGCTGTGACTGTTCTCTGACAGTATCAATTTCCCAAGTCATTGGCCGGGAAGGAAAAACTTGCATCAGCTGCCAGGAAAAGCCTCTGGCATCTCAGGGATGCAGCATGGGTACCAGTCACACCTTCCTGGTGTGACTATGGTGTGGAGAAGACAGACACTCAGGCACCCTGAAGGCAGACCCAAGCTGGGTCAGCTTTGTGCTCTGGTTCCTGTGGCATGGACTCCATTGCCATTCGGCTGTGGACCTGCAGATATACATGGGTGAACCTCAGCTCTCTCCCCTCAATCCTGGGCACACAGGCTGGTTTCTTGCCTGTGGGCAATTAATGAGCCACTCAAGGGTGGTTGTTCTGACCTGGGAGTGCAGAGAATATTTGGGGTCTGCTGCCTCCATCTGACTATAACTGATGTTCATGTTGGCTCTTACGCCAGCCAAGACTAAAGGGTTATGGCACAGGTCCACACAGCCATGGGTCAGAGTGCAGACTATATGCTGTAGTGCTTGTAATACGTACAGATTTACGTATTACAAACGTAGCCTTTGGTAGAAGAGTGGTGCCTCTCTCTTGCCTCCTGACCCTTTCCACCAACAAGACTTCCTCTTCCTCACTTGCTGCCTTTACTGGACCTAATTGAAAACAGACACCAGAAACGCAGACTGTAAGAGCCAAGCTCCTGAAGATGTTTCACCAGTGGGAGCAGCAGTCTCAGCCCATCCTGGCGGCAGAAGGTGGCCTTGTTCCTGCCTACACTGCCTGGCTCCATCTCTCAAACATGCACCATGTAAAGTGAAAAGCCTGAGCTTGCCTTCTGCAGCTGAGGAGGGGCTGACGGAGCTGTGTGGCAGCACTGAGAGTTACTGCTATGGAATTCATGCAGCATGTTGCTATGAATCGATATCTCACCATAATTACCTCATATGCCCATTTTTCAAATTAGATAACAAGGCTGAATGCTTGACCAGACCATCTCTCACCCGTTCACATTTCCTCCTCTCCTGGGCAGAGGAGGGGAGTGCCTGTTCAATTAATTAGCAAGTCTTGGGGTGAATGAAGTTACACCCTGAAAACTCACACCTCCTTTTACCTCTCATGCCTGAGCATGGTAAGGAAAAGGTGGGAGGTCAGGCCATACTGCCTGCTCAGCAAGGACAGGGGCTATTTGCCCACGCTGGCTGTGCGCTGAAATCAGAGGCGGAAGGGAATGAGCTCACGCTCCGTTCAGACAATGACATTTCCATGGGGCAGGGCTCATCCATCATGATCTGGTGGCTGAGGAGAGCTGTTAACCGTGTCGAGCTGGATGGCTGCCTCCTCACTGCAGCCAGGGCTTGCTCCCCTGGGAGCCCAGGACCCACTGCCTCCTGGGGGTGGCAGTGTGTGGGGTGGTCTGGGGGAGAATTTGGCCCCCCGAGCAAGGAATAGCAAGGAGGACAGGAGACCCCACCATGACTCAGTGTTTGGGGAACACAGAGCATCCATTTGTAGGGGCAGTGCTCCTCTTTCACCCTCCATGGCCAGCACTGGGGAAGGATTTTTACACCTTTGTACTTGCTGTTTTCTTCAAGGAAGACAGGCAGACTCCCCGCAGCGCATTCCCTGCCTGCATGAGTGCTCATCGTCTGCACCACAGGCTGACATGCATCCACCTCTTACCTCAGGGGTCTATTCCTGGCTGGACCTATCGCACCCCCTCATTGCTGTGCCCGGGACTTTTTTTGTTTGCATTGCTCAACAAAGCGCTCATTGATTCATGCTCCTCTGGGTGGACAGCCGGCATCTGCAAAAATGATACTTGCTCAAAATCAGAAGCTCTTGCAGCTTTCTGTGCCCAGTCCTCCTAAGCCAGCCTCCAGGGCAGTACCTATTGCCAGGTATTACAAGTAAAGCAAATGCTTTGTCTCATTACTCCTCATCAGCTCCTGCTGCTCTGGGGATGCCCCTGCGCCTTTCCTCTGCTCACTCTCCCCTGTGACAAGCAAAGGACCCCGCCTTTGTCAGCACTAGATAACGAAGAATTAGAGTCATTAATCTGCAGAAGGGAGGGTAGGAGGGGCACCAGCTGCTGAAGTGTGGCGTTTCAGGGCAGGAATGCAGCTTGGATCAGAGATGGAGGAACTCTGTGGAGCCTCTCCCTTGCTGTCAATCAGTGCAAGAGGTTAGCCTTGCCTCCAAGGAACCAGGGGATCTCGGGGCAGCTCTCAAAACCACAAGCAGATTCTTTGGAGACTAATTGGGGTCTTTCACCTCCTTTTAGCTGCTTCTGAGTGATGTGCTCTGGAGTGCAAACGGGAGAGTAGGTGCTTAGTTCGCTAGAGACCATAAGTCAGCAGGGCCTCCATGATCGGGAGCCCAAAGGATAATAGGAAAACAGAGCTGGGACATGGCCCAGTCAGCATGTGTTTAAGAAAGGCAGGTCCTACTTAACTAACCTGACCTTCTATGACAAGGGGGCCCAGTTAGTGGACGAGGGAATGGCTGTGGATGTTGTCCACCTGGACTTTAGTAAAGCCTTTGACACTGTTTCCCACAAAGTTCTCCTGGAGAACCTGTCTGCTCATGGCTTGGATGGGTGCA